>LKNJ01007451.1:0-7500 GCA_002120245.1 Maccullochella peelii
ATATATATATATATCTGGGAAAGAATGAGACAATCAATGTGGAAATATGAAGACAAATAATTATTTTCCCTTATTGCAGCCAAGCTGTCAATCAGCTGGCTGTGGGCGGGCCTTCCTGCCCAGGCTGAGTAATCAATTCATGCACACATGAATCCTGGTTTAGCGGCAGCTTTTTAGCGCGGACAACAGGAAGTAGACGTGATGTAAGGGCTGGATGCCAACCGCCATAAAACGAAGAAGAAGACGCAACGCGGATGTGCGCTGTAAAGGCGGTAGCGGTGAATCAGGGAATCGCCTCATGTGTGCGCTTGTGTTCCGGCCGTTATCTGCTCATCTGCACAGAGAGGTCTGTTTCTAATTTGCTGACACCTTTTTTTCCTACCTGCCATAATCTGCAACAGTGGCAGCGGATGTCATGTCTGTCAGTGTCTGTGTTAGTCAGTGCCCGAGACTCTCCATGACATCTTCCACCATCCTCACAACACAGTCTGGTCTGAAATGTTCCTCCACATACTGAGCAAGTGTTGAAAGAACTTGTTGGACACCGCTCCTTAACTCTTGCTCCACTTCTGCTGTGATGTTTCCTTCCCTGATTAAAACTAACCGTTCACACTGCGCACCGTGTCACTTCCTGTTGTCCGCCCTAAAAAGCTCCCGCCAAAGCAGGAATCATGTGTGCATGAATTGATTACTCAGCTGGGCAGGAAGGCCCGCCCAAAGCCAGCTGATTGACAGCTTGGCCCTAAAAACAAAAGGAAAATAATAATTTGTCTTTATATATCCACATTTATTTATTCTTTTTTTTAATTTCTCTTTATCTTTACACATTTATTGTCTCATTCTTTCCCAGATTTATTCCTTTTTATGGCGCTCCTATGACTCCATAATCGGCCTCCCATAAAAATCAGTACATGGAAAGTTACAGTCCATTGATAAAGTTTAACAGCCCTGTGATTAGCCGTGTGCCGTTGCTGTGCCAGCTAGATATGCCCAGTTAGTTACCAGTTCGTGGGGAGAGGAATCCCTTGGTGTGCTGCTGTGTTAGCTGGCGATCCCACCGGCTGTGGGTTCGAGCCGAGCTGGGAACGTTGTGGTTCCGATGGTGAAAGCAGTCCTGGCTGTGCAGAGTTCTGGTGGTGCAGGTCGGAGGAAACAGGTCTCTTTGTAAAGTTAGCAGCTTGCTTCGTTGCTCTTAAAGTGAACTTAGTGTTGTCTGTGGAGTTCCCGTGGTCCCCACGGCACTTACACATATCACTTACAAACAGCTCTAATTAAGCAAACATTAATTATTAATCTGTGACACACTTGCAGAAGCATGACAAGTCCTTACAGCCGCAGCTGAGAGCTTCACGTACCTGCAATGAATCACTGCATTCACACCACTTCATTAAGATGAAGCCATTATTATATTAAGTATTTAGATTTCATACACTCTCTTACCTTTGGCTGACACAGAGCTGTGTGACTGGAACAAAGAGGGGAAGACGACTGACTCACTTATTCAGCCAGCAGCAAGACACACGGAGAGTGTGTGTGTGTGTGTGTGTGTGTGTGTGTGAGTGCTGTGGGTTAATAACAGCTGGTTTAACTCTGTTGTGTTTGTCGCTCTGCAAAATGACACACACACACACACACAGTGTAAAGCCTGGCATTATGGGAACACAGGTCGCTGTCACGCTGTCAGCTGCATTAATACCAGGCTGTAACACACACACACACACACACACACACACACACACACACACAGTGCAGCGTTGCGTTCATGGTCGCCTGCAGACACTAACACATCTTATTATCCTTTAGATAATAGCAGGTGTGTGTACACATGTAGCACTGACAGCATTGTTCCACGCACACTGAAACAGCTGATTAACACACACCTCACAGGTGATTGACAGCTTGAAATTAAAGGAGCCTGTTTGTTGAAACTTAAAGTGACGTCTGGTGACATCAGATGTTCACACTCAAACCAACACGGAGTGTTTCTCCGCTGAGCTCCACAAAAACTGCTGCTGTTCCTTCATCACCACCAACACACACACTGCAGGTTATTCACACGCCGTCCTGCTGCCCAAATACTCACTAGAGCACCACATGTGGATTCATCCGCCGCTGAAACTAGTCCCCAACAAATGCACGCTTTCCTCCTGTTTGTTGGATAAAAACTACAGCTGATTCAGGAGATCACTGAGCCTTTTTGTGTGTTTGTAAAGATTTGCGTCTTCAGTAGGAACCAATGGGCTCAGAGCTGAGCGGTCACAGTTCCTCTTATCGATAAAGTCTTAAAGCGATCTAAAAGATGTGTCCGCCAGTCAGCCCTCTCTGTCCATTCTCATACCTCGTCACTGGACAGACTGTGGGCTTATGGGAAGTGATGCTAGTTAAAGGCCATTAAACAGACAGATTATATTAAATAGTAAGATAACGGATGGCATCATGGCAGCATGATTCCCCAGTCTGATAAAAACATTACTGGGACCGTTTAACTCGTCTAAACGCTCACCTCGGGCTAAATATCTCCATTATTCATCCCTATTTGTGGACTAGAGGAAGTGGAAACAGACTGAATGTACAGTGACGGGTCTGCATGCAGGCTGTGAGTCACACACACACACACACACAGATGATAGATGAGTGTGTGTATATTTTATTGGTGGGATACAAGGTGATACAAACCAAATATTCACGGTTTACACAAAACATCAGAGGCTACAGTCTGTTCATAAAGCATTTAAGTTCATAACGCTCCTCATCATCATCATGATAACAAAGTTGTGACAGCTAAATGAGGAAGTGACATCAGAGACGCGCACACAAGCCAAATCACATAAAAACGTACATGTGCATCGTGACTGCGTGTTCTCAGACGCTCCAGCAGCCCTGTAAGAAGCACGACATACAAAAAGCTGTAGAAAAATACTCTTAAAAAACCAAACACACCAAACAACAACAACAACAACCACCTGGAATGTTCTGGATGTCGGTTAAACGTTAGCATGGAGGGACACCGCGCAGCTCGGACACACGTTGTCCTCTTAATCGTGACAGAAGAACTTAAAATCCAAAATAACAGATTCTGGCTCCCTCCTCTTTATTATATATGAAACGCTCATCTATTCTGCATTTCTTACGTTTTACACACCTGCGGCGAGTTAGCAGGTGTCATGAAAAAGTCACAAAACTTTAGCAGTTAGCTGGTACACTTTTCAATTTATGCCTCACTAACACCGATTTGACAGGTACCTTTCTGTGTTAGCTGAGCCGGCTAGCTAAGTTTAGCGATAGCGTCTAGCTAGTTAAAACTGCTACTGTTAAAACTACACAAGTGGATCACAATAGTTCATAAATACTGTCGCTTACTGTAACTATTGTTAATAATCTATATTGGCAATATGCTATATTTGTGCTTCACATTCTAGCTGGCGCTAATGTGGCAGTCAATTGTTTGTGTTAGCGTGTGTGCTAGCTAACTTAAGCAATAGCTAGGAAGCTAGCTAAAACAGCTTCTTTTAAAACTACACAATTTGACCAAATGGGTTTGTAGATTTCTAGCTAAAGCTAATATATCAAAACGATCAGTTATCTTCATTATATGCTGCAGTTATGCTTAACAACCAGCTTTTAATATTTTTCTTGCACTTTGTTGTGGCTCCACTTCAGATACGAACATTTAGATTCAAAGATAAATAGTGAAATGCAACATGTGTTCAGTTCACGATGAGCTTTAAAACGTGACCTTCTCTGGTTTAAGTAAGTTCTAACATAACAAGAGAAACAAATATTACTGATTAAATGTTGTCCACATTAGCTTCCGGTGTGTTTAGAAGCAAAGAAACCGTCTGTCTCACTCACACGTACAGTACGACATTGTACAGGTAACAAGGTTGTTGTTTTTACTGCTAAGTTTAAGTACAGGCACTATAGAGTGAAGCATTGTGGGAAGTTGAGTGCTCAACTGGTCTGTTTTAGCTAGCAGCTTTTAGAAATTCAGCGCTTAACGTCTGAACTTTGTGACAATGTTTTAATGATAATTAAAAGTTTTAACACACATAAACCCAACAATGATGATGCAACAACAAACTGAAGCCCGTTTATAATGAAAATCTTCCTGACAAAGTGAAGAAGAGTTTAATTCTCCGGCTGGATAGTTTCTCCTGACACTAAACTACAAGTGAAAACAGTTCAAATCAGCAACAAGGAACATGTTTACGGAAGCAAAGAAGGTCCATAATAATTTGAGTTTTATAAGCAACATTACTGAATATTTAATGTCACTGAGTCTGTGGCTTTGAAATATTTTACTTTGTAAACCGTTTGTCTCGATTTATGAATTCCTTCTTTCCTCTTTGAACGTTTTATAAACACTTTCATTTACTTAATTGTTTGATCCAAAAACGACTAATTCAATTTGATTACAGTTTTTTAAAATATTATAAACTTTAATTTTCAAGCTTTTCACATTGTAAATGACCTAAAATCTTCAGGTAATGGTGGTTAAACTTCACAGTTAGGTGTGTAGCTTACGTCCTTTTTTTGCTTCCATACATGTTTCTGAGCAACAAACACTGAGTAATAAAAAATAATAATAATTTAGTGTTAATTATTAAGTGAATGTTAATTGTATGAATGTGAAGTCTACTTGTTGACAACAACAGCTCTACTAGCTAACTAGTTAGCATCTGTAATACTAGTTTATACTACTGCTCATATAGCAGTTAGCATCTGAAGGCTATCAGTTAGCATCTGAAGGCTATCAGTATAGATATAGGCACAGGTAGAGGAACTGAAGGTGTGTGTGTGTGTGTGTGTGTGACTGACGATGACATCACTTCCTCCTGGAATGCTGAAGACAGGAAGCAGCGAGCTTTGAGCAGGAAGTGTTGTGTGTCTCTGTGTGTGTGCGTGCGTGTCAGTCGGTCAGGTATGTGTGGATGTAGATCTGTTGTTGGATCCAGGGGGTGAAGTGCGTCACGTTGCTGTAAACTCCGGGTCCGAGCACTTTACTGAAGCACACGCTGCCCCACGACGTCAGGCCGAACAACGTCCAGTGACCGGCGCCGTCCTCACACACCAACGGGCCGCCGCTGTCGCCCTGAACACACACACACACACACACACACACACACACACACACACACTGTAATCACACAAGCACTGATTAAATGTTGTGGCTCTGCAACTTCATCTTTACAAACTCAGGTTGATATATACTAACTAAAGCTGCAACTAAAGGTTATTTTGATTATTGGTTCATTTTCTGATTAGTTTATTGGTTATTTAATCAATCGTTTAGTCCGCAAAATGTTAACAAATAGTGTAAAAGGTACATCCCAGTTTCTCAGAGTCAACTTCAAATTGATCTGTAGTTTCTCTCTTTTCCAGAACATGAACATCCTGATTACTGCTGAAACAATTAATCATTAACTAGTCGATCAACACAACATTAGTCATCAATCATTTTAATGACAATATATCAAGAAAAATAGCAAACGGCTCAGCTGCTTTTCTGCTTTTATTTCCTCCTGGACTCTAAACTGGGATGGACATGTTTTATTCATTAACTCCATGATGAAAGAATCTCCTCTGGGGAGCAGGATCATCATGTTGGACAGGAAGCCGAGCAGCTGCGGGCCAGATGTTACCATGCAGGAGTCCACGGTCCCAGCATCGTAGCCGGCGCAAAGCATCCTGGGAGTGATGGTCTTCATGTCGAAGTAAGACTGACACTGAGACAGCGAGATGATCCGAACCTCCCCTTCCTGCAGCTTAAAGGGCACTGCACACACACACACGCACACACACACACACACACACAATGTAATGTAAAAACACACAAAACAATAAGAAGACGTAGTTTTAAAACTCGGTGCAGTTTTCTTGTTTCCATTCAGTGGAAACTTCATCTGAAACAAAATCAACTAAATTTAAATATATTAAAACATATAACAAAGTCAATATCGTCATCATGGCTGCCAGTTTACTGACAGGCTTTTATTTCCTGGTCTGGCTCAGGGTCTCTCTGCAGGTCTCAGTCCAGGATCATCACCTGTTAACCCTGACAGCTGCTGGACAGACCATAATATTCTGTAGTCTCTCACAGTGTCAGACTCTGAAAACCTGTGAAAAGACTTCGAGTCAAATATCAACAGACTGATCAATAATCTGTAATCACAGCTGTCAGGTTCACACGCACTGACAGCGTGTGTGTGTGTGTGTGTGTGTGTGTGTGTGCGCGCTCACTCCTGTTGCCCATGTGACCCCAGCCTGTGATGTAACAGTAGGAGTCGGGCGAAGGCAGCCGGCCGAGCTCAGGCAGACACACCGGCCTGACGAACTCCGTCTCCTCCACCTGAAATCAAACGCCATCTAATCAATACTCTCCTCCTGGTGCTGATAATCAATACTCTATAAGTCCGTCCCTGACCTCAGAGTCCAGCTGCACCACACTGATGTCGTAGTCGACCACCGCCCGGTTGTAGCGCGGGTGTACGATGATGGAGCGCACCCCGCGACTCTGACTGTGCACCCCCGGGTGGTCCAGGTTATTCAGGCCCAGCACCACCTTCCAGAGCTCCGCAGTCTCCCTCCTGCACGCGCACACACACACACACACACACACACACACACACACACACACACACCAGTCGTCAGTGTTAATCAATCAGTTCAGTTCATTGACATACTGCCCCCCCCAGCCCCCTGTCTCACCCCTCGAAGCAGTGGGCGACGGTCAGAGCCCACCTCCGGGCGATGAGGACGCAGCCGCAGACGTGACCGCTCTGACCGCTCTGCAGCGAGCACTGCCACGGCCACGCCCCCCGCCGGGACACCCGCCCTCCCAGAATCCTCTTCTTCCTGTGGGGGTAGACGCCCGCCGCCGGGCGCACACCACACTCTGACAGACAGACAGAGAGAGAGACAGGGGAGTCTTGGTCTGCCTCTCCCTCTACTGTTCATCATGTAGACAAATACAAAGTTCATTACTTTGTTAGATCAATAATGTAATGCTCAAATATATGACTGATGGGTTGTCATCGTTTAGCAAAAGGCTCAAATGTGAAATAGTGAATTGGCACAAAACAAGACTCTGAATATGTTGTTGGAACTTTTATCTGTTTTCTGACGTCATCGATCAAACGATTCATCGATAAAATAATCAGCAGATTAATCGATAGTGACTGAAGCTTTACCTTCTCTGGTGCACAGCACTGACACCCTCCTCCTGGAATGACACGCATGACTGCAGGACAGGCAGGCAGACAGGCAGACAGACAGGCAGACAGACAGGCAGACAGAGAGACAAACAGACAGACAGACAGACAGAGAGACAAACAGACAGACAGACAGGCAGGCAGACAGGCAGGCAGGCAGACAGACAGGCAGAGAGACAGGCAGGCAGAGAGACAGACAGGCAGACTTTGTTAAAACTTTGCTAAAATAAGTTTCACTCCCGTTTGAATGTTTACTGCACAGATTGATTGATCAGCTGATCAGCAGACC
>LKNJ01007451.1:12568-26398 GCA_002120245.1 Maccullochella peelii
ACACACACACACACACACACACAGACAGACACACACACACACACACACACACAGACACACACACACACACACACACACACACACAGACAGCTCCACATGAATCTCAGCTGTTCAGACTGTAAGTGGGACAGCAAGTGTGTCTGTGTGTGTGTGTGTGTGTGTGTGTGTGTCTGTGTGTGTGTGTGTGTGTGAGTCTGTGTGTGTGTGTTTTGTAGCTGTAATAAACTAGTTAAATCTGTTTAGCCGTTTTAAAACATCCCTGTTGTCTAACCAACAGTCGTATCCAGTCTCATGTCTGCATCTTTGTGTAAACAGGTGTTTTGTTTACTGTGTTACCTGTTGCTGTTGTTGCCGGCGGCGACACACTCGGGCAGCGCCAGCGAGCAGCCGAACAGCATGATGTGTCTGTAGCAGGACAGTCTGCTCAGGTAGCTGAAGAACCTGCAGCACATGCAGATAGCACATGCTAACACTCCGCCCGCTTCACCAGGAGGCTTAGACACGTATCCCAGCATGCATTTCACACCAACCAGCTGACTGTTATTGTGTCACTACATTCACTAAAAGTTTGGATCTTTTTTCAGGCTCTTAAAATAGTACATCACGACTCGGCGTGTCTTTGGACGTGGTTACCTTAGCAACATGTCGACCTCTGAGCTCTTCACCACGGCGACGGAGGAGGACAGCCATGTTTGGTTGTAGGGCAACATGTGACACTGAGGCTCCACGATCAGCTGACAGCTACCTGGGGGGGGCGACAAACAAACAAACATGAAGAAGGAATCAGGCTAATAGAGCTGCTAGCGCCCCCTAGAGGCCGCAGTGTCCACTTTATTAGGAACAGCTAGCTAAATCTGAAGGTTATCGACTGACACCACTTCAGCTTTGGTCTGAGACTCCGCCCAGTGACAGAGCAACCAATCGTGACTGATGATCCCGCCTCCAGGTGGGCTGATTGACAAGCAAGATGCCTCCACAGGAGAAAAGAAGCAAATAAAACAGCCCTCAAATATGTTTTATTATAACAAATGATTGATTGATTTATGTATTTGATTGCTTATTTGTTTATTTATTTCATTGCCTTCTTTTTTATTTAATTTAGCTTCATGTTTGAAACCTGTGACAGTTTATAAAAGATCTAAAATGTCTGAAATGACATTATTGACGTATTTTCTGCGTTTCAGATGTCGTGCAGCTACACGAGTGCACAGCTAACAGATACTACAGAACTGTTAGCTAACTAGCTAGCTAGCTCACGCTGAGCAGCCAACGGTCTGGTGACCGCCCAGCGTCCAATCAGAGGACAGGACAGTCGGAAGCTCATTAGCATTCACCTCGACTAGACGTTAATACACAGAGAGAGAGACAGGCTGAAGGACAGAGAGAGACAGACTGAAGGACAGAGAGAGACAGGGAGACGCAGAGACGAAGAGACGAGGGGAATTTTAAAATAGAAACTGAATGAACGATTTATCATCACACACACACACACACACACACACACACACACTCCATCAGGTCAGGAGGAGAACAGAGGACAGTAGATCTGAATTCAGCTCAGAGGCTCTGTAGCTTCATCACACACACACACACACACACACACACACACACACACACACACACACACACACAGCACTAATGGAGACTAATAAGATTTTAGTGTTTGACAGAAAAGGACACAACGATAACAGACAGACAACAGATGAATGTTTGGAGTTTTTAGGGATGTAACAGCTGCAATATGCAACTTCTTCTTCTCCTGCATCATCATCATCATCATCATCATCATCACAGACGCAGACTCGGTGTTTTTCCTTTAACAGACACTAAAACCTTTTCTTTAAGACCACATTTCCCATGAAGCCCTGCTGCTTCCTGTCCTGTGTAGCTGATACCTGTGTCGGGCGCTGGGGTGGTGCTGACCGGCCGGGCGGTGCTCAGTGATGTCACAGAGGTCAGCCAATCAGGAGGCTTTGTGTGGGGCTGGGTGGGCGGGGCCTGAGAGGAGGCTGCAGCAGGTGTGCTCACGCTGTGGTCATGGCCGTAAGTGATGTCATCGCCGCCGCGGTTCCGTAGCGAATCCGTGACGTTTTCCATCTCAAAGAAGGAGGGGGGGTTTGTGCTGTTGCCATGGTAACCAGGTTCGCTGTCGGCGATGGGCTCGGGGGAGGGGAGGGGGCTGGAGTCCAACAGGCTGCTGCCAAATATACCTGAAGAGAAACACACAGGTAAGAACGGGAGGGGCGCTGCTCACAGCCAATCACATCACTGCTCTCACAGCTCTGAAACAGCTGAGCCAATCACAGGGAGGCATGACGACAACAGCTTCTCCAGGAAATCACGTCGTTGTCTGGACGCTGCAGAGCGGCGCCGCGTGGACATGCACGTCTCAATGCACGCATCATGTCAACGCTACCTCAGTCTGCTGCTGTCTGTCCCTCTCACCTGTCCGTCCCCGTCCCTCTCACCTGTCTGTCCCTCTCACCTGCCTGTCCCCGTCCCTCTCACCTGTCTGTCCCTCTCACCTGCCTGTCCCCGTCCCTCTCACCTGTCTGTCCCTCTCACCTGCCTGTCCCCGTCCCTCTCACCTGTCTGTCCCTCTCACCTGTCTGATTTGACATTTTCTCCCTTTTAGGAGATAAAAGATAATAAAACACTGACTGTTACATGTCCAGCTCTGTGTGTGTGTGTGTGTATTTTAACATACTGTTAAAGGCATGTGCATCTGCTGAAACACACACACACACACACACACTCAGTATATACTGATTAGAAACAGCATATCACTACATACGTAACTGAATATATTACCGACTATATCACGCAATATTAAATATATCACACTTGATCCACTTTATTCAAATGAAGATTGAAGCACGTTTAACAACATCCTGGACACCCAATTATTATCAGTATCATCATCAGTATTAATTAATTAAGTAAGGACATCTACAAAGCCGTCTTCAGAAGTCAGATTCAGGATCTCGTTTCAGTTTCAGACTTTATTTTTTAAAGTAAACTACGTTTTGTAGAAAAACAGGTTTATTTTTCTTAAAGTCAGGAAGTGGATCTGCAGTGTTATTATAATACACACTGACTGAGCATCAGAGACGTGAACGCAGACGGAGGAAACAAAGAGATCTGAAAGACTTTAAAGACCATTAGCTGTTCAATGGAGAGAACGCACACACACACACACACACACACACAGAGCCATAAAGCTGTGTGTGTTTAATGAGTCGAGGAGGAGACAGCAGAGAACAGCTGCAGAGGAAGAGGAGCTGAAGAAGAAGAGCTCACACTGTGCGTAAATGTGAAAAAAGACTTTTTGTTTCAGATGTTTGTCGTTTAGTTTGGAGTTTACTGGAGGACAAAGAGGAAAGACGGGGGGGAGGAGGAGGAGGAGGAGGAAGGTGAAGAGAAAGGAAGGACGGAGGAGAACAAAGAGGTAAATCAAGACAGACGGTGTGGAAATGAAGAAGACGAGGAGAGAGAAGGAGGGTAATGAAGTGGATGAAGAGCAACACAGAGGGGGGGGACTGAAGAAGAAAAGAGTGAGAGGTGAGATGAAGAGGAGGAAACACCAGCAAGATGAAGAGGAGGAAAGAAAGAAAAGTAAAAGATGAAAGAGAGAAAGAGGAAGAGGAGGGGGGGCCTGCGTAAATATTTGAAATTCTTTCTGTCTGAAAGTTTGAGACGGTAACTCTGCTCCTGATTGGCTGAGGGACTCCCCGCTGTCATGGTGACGAGGAAGCATGACACACACACACACACACACTGTCACACACACTGTCACACACCCACACGTATGATGTAATTAACTGTGAATTAATTAGAGAATTTGACTGTGTGTGTGTGTGACAGTGTGTGTGTGTGTGTGTGTGACAGTGTGTGTGTGACAGTGTGTGTGTGGAGGATGAATGTAGGTCAGGCAGCAGATTCTCCGCATGGCAACAATGTAGAAAATCCCAACTATGAATGCTCACATCTGATTGGCTGAGAGCTCCAGCAAGGCAGCCAATAACCTTTCAACCCCCGGGGCGCTCTGTGTGTGTGTGTGTGTGTGTGTGTGTGTGTGTGTGTGTGGGGTACAGTACACTCTCACAGACTGAAGCACGGCGTGGCGTTCAGGTGACATCACAGTGATGTCACAGTGACATCACAGATGCAGCATCTCAGTGGGTGGAGTAACAGACAGGAAGTCTCCTGACTGATTCATCAGAACAAACACAGGCTGAGTCCTGAACCATTTTAGGAATCAAACTACGAGCCCCAGAGAGCATTGCTGCAAGAACTGTCCAATCAGAGAGCTCTAGACTCTGTTGCCGGGCAGCTGATGGTGAAATTCACACGTTTGGATCAGTTTTGGATCAAACCAGCAGCTGTGGATCTGAGTATGATGTAACTGTGATGTCACTGCCCTGGATGGAGGTGTCTCCATAGCAACAGCTGCTGAGGCTCATGGGTACTGTAGTGCTTAAAGACATTCCACAGACCAAACAGGCAGGTGACCAGAACGTGAAGAAGAAGACTGTAAATAATGCAGGTTTCAGAACATGTGAGTTAGACACAGAAACTTAAACTCATATTATTGACTTCCTGTTTTGTTTAGGACCAGCTGACAGTGGGCGGGGCTTATCAATGACCTCAGAGAGCCAGGTGTGTGTGCTCACGCCTCCACCTGCTGAACTACGTGAAGCTGTGCAACACAAACTAAACTGCAGCTTTTATGAACAGAGTTTGGTGATGATGGTGGTGACGGTGACGATGATGGTGGTGATGATGGTGACGATGATGATGATGATGGTGGTGATGATGGTGACGATGATGATGATGATGGTGGTGATGATGGTGACGATGATGATGGTGACGGTGATGATGGTGGTGATGATGGTGACGATGATGATGATGGTGGTGATGATGGTGACGGTGGTGATGATGGTGGTGATGATGGTGACGATGATGGTGGTGATGATGGTGACGATGATGGTGGTGATGATGGTGGTGATGATGGTGACGATGATGATGGTGGTGACGATGATGATGATGATGGTGGTGATGATGGTGACGGTGACGATGATGATGATGGTGGTGATGATGGTGACGATGATGATGGTGGTGATGATGGTGACGGTGACGATGATGATGGTGGTGATGACGGTGACGATGATGACGGTGGTGATGATGGTGACGATGATGATGATGGTGACGATGACGATGATGGTGGTGATGATGGTGACGGTGGTGATGATGGTGGTGATGATGGTGACGATGACGATGATGGTGACGATGACGATGATGGTGGTGATGGTGACGGTGGTGATGATGGTGACGATGACGGTGGTGATGATGGTGACGGTGGTGATGATGGTGGTGATGATGGTGACGATGACGATGACGATGATGGTGGTGATGGTGGTGATGATGGTGGTGATGATGGTGACGATGATGACGGTGACGATGATGGTGGTGATGATGGTAACGATGATGGTGGTGATGATGGTAACGATGATGGTGGTGATGATGGTGACGGTGGTGATGATGGTGGTGATGATGGTGACGATGATGACGGTGACGATGATGGTGGTGATGATGGTGACGGTGACGATGATGGTGGTGATGATGGTGACGGTGACGATGATGGTGACGGTGATGATGATGACGGTGACGATGACGGTGACGATGATGATGATGACGATGATGATGATGATGGTGGTGATGATGGTGACGGTGATGATGATGGTGGTGATGATGGTGACGGTGATGATGATGGTGGTGATGATGGTGACGATGATGATGATGGTGGTGATGATGGTGACGGTGGTGATGATGGTGACGGTGACGATGATGATTATGGTGGTGATGATGGTGACGGTGACGATGATGGTGGTGATGATGGTGACGGTGATGATGATGGTGACGGTGGTTATGATGGTGGTGATGATGGTGACGGTGACGATGATGGTGGTGATGATGGTGACGGTGATGATGATGGTGGTGATGATGGTGACGGTGATGATGGTGGTGATGATGGTGACGGTGACGATGATGGTGGTGATAATGGTGACGGTGATGATGATGGTGACCATGATGATTATGGTGGTGATGATGGTGACGGTGATGATGATGGTGACGATGATGATTATGGTGGTGATGATGGTGATGGTGACGATGATGGTGGTGATGATGGTGACGATGATGGTGGTGATGATGGTGACGGTGATGGTGGTGATGATGGTGACGGTGATGGTGACGATGATGGTGGTGATGATGTAGAAATAAACAAACATAATTAATGTATAAATGCTTTTACTTTGCAGAACATGTTGCTGGTAATACTAACGTACTTTTACTTTTAACAGTGTAGAAGAAGAAGGCCTCTCTGCCTACCTCACATGCAGGATGACCAATCAGCATCCAGGATCTGTGTTAGTGCATGCCGATTGGTTGTTGGCTCAGTTCTGCTCTGCAGCGGGCCGTTCCCAGTTTAACCAGTTCAGTCTGTTTCAAACAGGAACTTTACTGAAGTCATCGGAGCCCAGACTTCTAGTATCTATAAATTATGAATCTATAAATCATAAATCTATAAATCTTTAACTCTGACTGTAAGTTTCTCTGAACCATAAACTGACTTTAAACCCGTCGTTTCGTCGGAGGAAAGAAACGTGTTTTATATAATATTAATTTATATATTTTGATTCTTGATAAACTTTCTACACAAACTGATGTTAGAACGAGTTATTGACCTTTAATCAGTTTAATATTGAACTTCCTGTATTAATGTGTAGAACTGCAGTTATAGATTATATTATTATTTAAAGCTGTTTATTTTCCACTTTCTCTGCAGGATGAAGAAAACAAACTCATGTCATGTGACCATCGATCTGCTCTCTGATTGGCTGATTGAGGCTGTCTGCACCTGGAAACAATCTCACAACTGGGTCAATTTAGTAGCTATTCTGGAGCTTTTGATCATCTCATATGATCTTCCTCCGCAGATGGAGTTGCCCAGTTGTCATGGAAATGATCCTGATTGTAAACAAGGAAACAAACAAGACGCTGCAGGACTGTCCCTTTAACTGCAAAGAAAGTCCTCATAAGTCCATCAAAGTGATTCATGTAGCAGGATGAGACTGTTGATCAGTCAGAGTGATCAATATCCAGCTGATCAACAGTGACTCAGATCTGCAGGGAGACAAGCAGCGTCTTTCCAATAACCACACACACACACACACACACAGCAGGCACGTGGCGCTAGGTGGGGCCATAGCAACAAATATAAACGACGTTTCTTCATCATCAAACATTCAAATTCCGTCACGTAAGAAAGTGAAGTTTTTAACTGTTGGATCCAATTCAACAGGAATAAAATCCACCAAACTGCAGTCAGATCTGACCTGTTTCCCGCCGCCCGACACGGCGCGTTTCAGCGCAGAACAGCGTCAGAATAACAACACAGCGAGATGTTATTCCAATAAATCGCTCTTCTGTTTATTAACTGTGAGCCGAATTAAAGACAAGCTCGCGAGACTTCAAGGAGACGACTCACTTATCATTG
Source organism: Maccullochella peelii (assembly GCA_002120245.1). Taxonomy (NCBI): domain Eukaryota; kingdom Metazoa; phylum Chordata; class Actinopteri; order Centrarchiformes; family Percichthyidae; genus Maccullochella; species Maccullochella peelii. The sequence continues at coordinate 20,127 of LKNJ01007451.1, forward strand.
TTCTCCCGTGTGCTCCGTTGCAGACGGTGAAGCAACCTTAAAATGAACAACTTTTAAATGGAGTCTGGTGTGCGGTTTCCTCTATGTGAGACGTACCAGTGCGCCCTGTTTGTGATGCTGTCGGCGGGTAAAAGATCTCCTACCTGGATCACCTGCGGCTCCGGATCACCTGCTGGTTTCCCTCCGTTGCTTCACCTCCGGCGGGGATCGCACCTGCGGCTCGTCGGTCACATGATCCAGAAACCAGCCCAGAGTCCAGAACCCGCAGAGTCAGAGCCGCTGCTCCGTCCTCCGCTCAGCTGATTGTCTCCAGCTGTGCTCGCGCTCCACACCGCTCCGCGTCTCACATCAGGTGTAATCGATGATGCTGATTGATTGATTGATGATGACACTGACTGTCGCCTCGTGCAGCCGCTCCGCTGCGGGATCAAAGCACCTGATCAGCCGCTGCCGACACTGATCGATCATCGCGGATCGATGATCTGATCAGATGGCGCATCCCGACTCTTCATCATCACCATCCTCCTCCTCATCGATACAGCAGCGTGTCTGTTGACTGAATGAAGCTCCATCAGCACCGCGAGGCTCGCTCACAACACCGCGGGCACGCGCACGTTCATGCGCGCACACAGTCTCACGTTACGGAGACAGATTGATTTTGACTGATCGATACTAACACCGATATCTGCAGACCGTCTCTCTGTGCCTTATCGATAGCCATAATTGATCACATGATCATTATGTATCGGTTCTCTGATTATTATTAGAAATATTGATTCTCGCATTGTAATTGATTTATTTTCATCTCTTTAATCCATTTCACATCTGTCGTTTTGAAATAACTATCGATAAATATTGATCAGGCGGAGGGGGGGGTTTACAGTACACACTGCACGTGACCGTTACACGTTATAGGCACATACACATACATACAGCATACCGTGTACATCATATATATATATATATAAATAATCTCTCTCTCTCAATATATATATATATATATTCAATTCAGTTTTATTTATATAGCGCCATATCATAACATTATCTCAGGGCACTTTTTCATAAAGAGACCGACTCCTTATGTTTACAGAGACCCAACAATTCCCACCAAGAGCAGCACAAGCAACAGCTGCAAGGAAAAACTCCCTTTTAACAGGCAGAAACCTCGAGCAGAACCAGAACCAGAACCAGGCTCTGGGTGGGCGGTCATCTGCCTCGACCGGTTGGGTTGAGAGAGAGAGAGAGAGAGAATGAGGAAAGCCAACATGCAGTAGCACAGCACAGTTCAGTTCTACATACAGATGTAAAGCAGCAGTAGTGGAAATAGTATTAATGTTAATACAAATAAAAGTAATAGTAATGTGATAGTAGTAATACTAATAATAAGTCCAAAACAACAATAACAGCAGCGGCTGCCGAGCAGCAGCACGGGGGCAGTGGATGGCCCGCATCACAGATCCAGGCTCCGCAACCACAGATCACGACTCCGCAGCTCCGCAACCACAGATCCAGACTCCGCAGCTCCGGAGGCAGAAACACTTGGAGGAAGCAATAGAAGGAAAGCGGGAAAGAGGAGAGAAAGGGAAGCAGTTGAGTTAGTAACAAGCATTAATGGGATAAGAGTGCGTACAGATGGAGAGGGAGAGGAGGAGAGAGGAGCTCAGTGCATCCTAGGAAGTCTCCCAACAGTCTAGGCCCATAGCAGCATAACTAAGGGTGGCTCAGGCCTCACCTGAGTCAGCCCTACTATAAGCTTTATCAAAGAGGAAAGTCTTAAGCCTACTCTTAAATGTGTGGAGGGTGTCTGCGTCCCGTACACAAACTGGGAGCTGGTTCCAAAGAAGAGGAGCTTGATAGCTGAAGGCTCTGGCTCCCATTCTACTTTTAGAGACTCTAGGAACCACAAGGAACCCTGCATTCTGGGAGTGCAGTGCTCTAGTGGGGTAATAGGGTACTATGAGCTCTTTAAGATATGAAGGTGCCTGACCATTAAGGGCTTTGTAGGTGAGGAGAAGGATTTTAAATTCTATTCTGGATTTTACGGGGAGCCAGTGCAGAGAAGCTAATATGAGAGAAATATAATCCCTTTTTCTGGTTCTTCAGTAAATGTGCCGCAGAATTCTGGATCTACTGGAGGGTCTTAAGGGACTTATTGGGGCAGTCTAATAATAGGGAGTTGCAGTAATCCGTAACAAATGCATGGACTAGTTTTTCTGCATCTTTTTGAGACAGGATGTGCCTGATATATATATATATACACATACATACATACATACATATCTATATACACACACATACATATATATACATATCTATATACACACACACACACACACATTTTCTAGATGTCACACAGATCACAGTGATGCTTTAAGCCAATATGATGAAATTAAAGGACGTGTCCAGACAAGATGAGAATGATCTGCCTTTTGTTTTTAACCACACTGCAAACCATTTCTAAAGTTTTAGAAATTCAACAGGTGTTTCAAATATTTTCTGAAGTTAACGCAGAGCTGATGGAGACGATGAAAAGGCAAACCACTTTCTCCACCAGAGAAGAAGAGTGTGGTTTCGCTGCAGCAAAGGCTACTCCTATATAATGATAATAATCAATTAATCAATACACATGGACCACACAGAATCAATAACCGGGTTTGATTTGAACAGGAAGTGGACGCCACACAGCCAGTAAAAAAAATGCTCTAAAAATCTTTATTGTTCAAGAAAATATTCACAAACAGGTTGGATTTCAAACAGCTGAAAAATCATTGGCTTCCTGCTCAGACAAACAGACCAATGGGCGAGCTCCGTCACTGCAGCCAACAAACAGAAACCACAGAAGAAGACAACTTCTTTTCTTAGAGACATTTATAAAAAAGGAAAAACTAAATATTTTGATGCTACAGAAAGAAAATCATTTACAACAGAGCTGGTTTAAACTCTGCCCCCGACCGCGCCGTGACCTTTGTCATGACCTCAGAGAGTCAGAGGGCGAGAAACACTGACAGAGAGAGCTACGTCTACGTTTAATAAACTCAAACTTTATTTGTTCCATTTGAAGGTGAAAAGCTGTTGACTCCGCCCCTCGCCATCTCCATGACAACCAAAAAACTTTAGGAGAAAAGAGTTCTGATTGGTCGATAATGTACAAATATCCTACAAGTCTTTTATTTTGTCAGTTTCCTGTGGGACACAAGCTGTCAGAGCCCCGCCTCCTCCTCGTCGACACGGTAACCAGCTGCAGGGTGGAGCTTGAGACAACGGCAACCAATCACAGTCCTCCGCAGAACGTGGGCTCCTCTTATTGGTCGGTTCTGAACTTCTTTGGCCCGGCAGGTTTACTGAGGAGAGAAAATAAATTAATCCTCTGGTGATGTCACAGTGATGTCATCAGGGCCCAGACATGAGCAGACCGTCCTCGAGGTCATGTGACGTCGGAGAGGATGAACTTGTGTTTATAAAGTGCTAATGTCACTACAGTCACACCTGCCAGGTGAGGTCACATGACCAACAGAGCTGCACCAATTGGCTGCCTGTGCTATAAATAAAAGCACTATTCCAAATGTTAATCAAACAAATCACAATCAAACTTAAATGAGCAGTTTAGAACGATCAACAACTTTACTTTGAAAATCTTCAGTGTTGCATTTTCAGCATATATAAAGTACACGTGTGCTGTATGTTTTGGAGAAGATAATCAGCTCTTACTGATCAGGAGACGCTGCCGGTCTCTTCAGTGCTGGTTTGGCATCTTTACTGCTTTCTACGCAGACAGAAAACACACACACACACACACACACACACACACACACACACACACACACAGTTCATTCATCAGTATGGAGCTCATTAATATGCGCAGCCCTTCTGGTTGTTTATTAGTCTCACCTTGTAGCCACCGGACCTGTGTGGCCGGCCCGTAGCCCTTCTGGTTGCGAGCAGCGATGCGGAAGATGATGGCGGGCTTGGTGGTGTAGTCGATGTGGGCGTTGGCGAGGCTGGAGGCCTGGACCAGGCAGGACGGGTTGGGACCGCAGTAGACTCTCATGAAGGCCAGCTGGGCCGGACCGGAAGCTGAACCGGCGGAGGTGGCCTGGCTGGACTGGATGGCCAGGTACACCGAGTACTCTGTGATCTTCCCTGATGTGACAGCGGGACGCTCCCAGGTCAACTGAGCCCCGTCCAGGTTCTGCAGAACCAGAAGGAAACAGACTGGAGATCAGCAGCTGGTTCTCCAAGTCACTGAACTACATTTCCCATGAAGCCACCTGCCTGTTTACATCTGTCAGCTCCTCACAGAGAAGTTTAAAAATAATCAGTTCTCTGAATGAGAAGTGTGGTCAGGTTTCTCTGGTCCTCCTCAGAAACCTGGTCCAGGTGTCCCTAATAAAGGGGACACTGTGTGACCTGGTGTTCAGAAGAACAACTTGCCGTGCGGCGCCCCCTGCTGGTCTCTGAGCTCTAACACATCACAGTGATGATGGTTTCCATGGTAACCCAGCTGACAGCAGCCCTGCTGGTTCTGAACACCACAGACAGGAAGTGCGTCTCACCTTGCTGATCTTGATGGCGCACGGCGCTCCGGGGAAACCAGGAAGACACGTTTTAAACGCCGACACCTCGGAAAACGCTCCGCGGCCGCAGATATTGATCCCTGCCACCCGAAACTTATAGGCTGTCCCCGGCTGCAGCTCCACCTTCCTCATCTGACTGTAGTCCCGCATCACACCCGAGTCATCCTGCAGGTAGATCAATAACATCGTCAATAACTTCATCAATAAGCTGAAAAAAAAAAAACTGATCAAATGTATAGAGACTGTGATGATGTGAAGTTCATTTTGTAGGTCATCTGCTTTTATTTTGACCTGTCAGGTGAGGAGCTCAGGTGAAGTGAAATTCTTACGTCGGCCATGTTGTCATCGTAGGGGACGTAGTAATGTGTGACCACCATGTTGGTCACTTTGACGATGCCGACGTCGTACCACCGACTGTCCCTCGCTGATGACCTCACCTGGATGCCCTGCATCTGCACACACACACACAGAGTTAGCGTGTTGTTAGCATGTTGTCAGCGTGTTGTTAGCATCATACCGCCCCCTGCTGTTGTGTCTCTCACCCTTGCAGTTGCTGTGATACCATTGGTCACCTCGGTGAGCGCGGCAGTTTGAATCTTAGCCGGGCTGGCCGTCAGAGGGGGGGCGGGGCCAAATGTACTGGCCAATCGGGCCACGGCACTCGTCACTGCTGATGATGTCAGCTCGTGTCCGTTACTCTCGGCCGTCGGGTCATTCAGGCTGTCGGCTGGAGCAAGGCCCTCTGGGAAACACAGGCGGGGGGGGCAGTTAGAGTGTAATATTACAGGACTCTTCTTTTAGGGTTCAGACCCTGTTTTATGTTTGCTGGTCTACCTGTGGGCACACTGCTGCGCTGTGGTTCTGGTTCTGCTGGATCTAGTTGGTTGTGGACGTCCTGCAACTGCTGCTGCTGTTGGACCAGAACCGCCAGCTCCTGCTGGGTCAGAATGATGGGGATGGACTGATCCACCGAGCAGTCTCCTGCACCGACGGACACAGAGCAGATCCACAAGACGGACAATCAGTTCTGAACCGGACTAAACTCCAGACCGAGATCCTCGGCCACCACATGTCACTCCAGACTTAACCTGGACCCACACTGCAGATCACCTCCACAGCCTCCCGGGTTTCTAATTAAATAGTTAAATACTGAATCAGTGAAAACGTCTCAAAACGATGTCATACTGCGTCGGTTTCATACTGGACCCCGATTGGCTGTGATGTCATAACTCCTGCAAGTGTGTCCAGGTGTTCGACTGAGATTTCATCACAGTGAAGAAACAAGAAGACAAAGAAGAGGACTCTAAGGTTTCCATTGTGATCAATGTTGAGGTCTTCTCAAGTCCAAAATTCTGGACCTGGTCTGACACAGGATCAGAGTCTAGGAGCCAGGGGGGCCAGCGGAGCCCTCTACTGTTGGCTCACACACGTCTCAGTATCTCACCCATGTGTCCTGCTGCCTGCAGGACCGCCTGTATCGTCGCCTGCTGAACTGCATTCTCTGTTGCCGTGGTAACAGCCAGCTGATCCGAGGTCAGTCCCGTCACCATCAGGGTCGTCACCCCGGAGACCACCTCACCTCCGTCCCCTTCGGATGACATCAGCTCCTGAGGAAGACTGCTGTCCATCTGAGAGAGGGACGAGCTGATTGGTTACCTCTGTGTGTGTCTGTCTCTGTCTCCGTGTGTGTCTCTGTCT
>LKNJ01007453.1:0-17731 GCA_002120245.1 Maccullochella peelii
GTGTGTGTGTGTGTGTGTGTGTGTGTGTTAATAAGTACACTGCCCTCTCCTGGACCCTCTCGCATGTCACACACATAGAAACGCACTCACGGCCAGCATGTGAATAGACCTCTTTGTATTCGTTCTGTCTCTCTCTCTCTCTCTCTCAGAACCTGTCTGAAGGAAAATATAAAAGCTTCGAGGAGTTCAAAGCAGACGCTCAGCTTATTGTTCACAACACCGCCATCTTGTATGGAGGTAGGTCAAAGTTGTGCACGTTTGAATATGTTGCCCCGTGTGGTTTCCTTTTGCATTTAGTTTAAAGGTTGCGTGCTGATACAGTAATATCAATAAGTTGACTCAATGAGTGTGGTACTGATACAAAAGCATACCTTTTTTATTTTTGTGATACTTTTACGTTTTGATCTGATAGTACAAGTAAGAGATAATAAATCTGACAAGACGTTTGATGCTTCGTTACTTTGATTCTCTGTGCTATGGACACATTTCGGTCTGAACCAAAAACAAGTATTGAGGTTAGCCCAAACTGTATCTTTAATACTATGCAATTATTATTCTGGAATAGGAGGATTTCAGGGAATTTTATAAATGGGGATGTGGCAGGAGTATTTTAAATTTAGAAAAATGAATTTAAATATTTTACAGTGTGCCTTTTTAGTTTTTGGATTTCAGCCCACTGGTGACTTTAAGTCCCTTTTTTAAGAAAAATAGATTAGAATAAACTCAAAAGAAATACGTTTTAGTTCATGGGGATGCTCTGAGCATGGGAAGTCCTAGAAAAGTCAGAAAAAGTTACTGTATGTACGCAGGTGTCATTTCTTATGTAGTTTTGAGCCGCTCTAGGTCTAGAAATTTGACCCCATATCTGGAAATCTAGATGGAAATGAATGACAAGGTGTTATTGGTCCAAAGAGTGCAATTACTACAGAGTTGTCCACATGTCATGATGAAAATATTCATTAAAATGTCACTTGTAAACTGCAACACTTGCTTGATTTATGATATATGACTGCAGAATGAGCCCAGGAGCAAACTGGGTATCAAAACCAGAATCACCAAACAGGATGTGATCAGGATTTTCTTTTTGTTCTCTGGCTCTCGTTCTTTTTTAAATTTAAGTTTGTCTTATCAACCTAATATTTTATAAAATCACGTAACCTGTGTGGTTTTTTTTCTCTGCTAATAACCTAAAAATATTTTGGCTATTATTAGTTGGATATTAATATAAACGTTAAACCTATATTTTTGTTTGTTGCAGTTCACAGCGACCAGGCAGAGATCGCACGGCTGCTCTTCAGCGACACGTGCCATGAGGTACCTTTTTTTTTTTTCTCTCTCTCACAGTTCAGAGCAGTTGGGTTGACTTTTAGTTTAGTTCTTAGTGTAAGAGCTTATTAGTATATGTCTCCTTGGATTTTAAGTCCAGATTTGTTCAAAAAGTTTAACATTTTATTTTTCTCCCTCACCCCCCCTCTCTTCCTGTGTTGTTCTTCTTCCAGTTGAATGAGTTGTTGTTGTGCAAGAACTGCTTCTACCTGTCAAACGCCCGGCCAGACAACTGGTTCTGTTACCCCTGTGTGAGTACAACCAGACCTGCTCCTACAGCTTCTTGGGACCAAACTGTATTTTCGTAACAGATGCAGCAACACAGTTTTATCGTAGACGTTTTTTTGTTCCTTTTACATCAGAATCATTACTTTTATATCACTATTATTAATGGTAGAGGTTGTAAGATGCAAGTACAGTATTGTATTTAATTGATACACCTACAAGTCCATTTAATTTAATGAAACCACTGATATTTTAAGACGAGTGGTGTGAACTGAGTGAATGTGGCTCTTTCATGTCAAATGTATTTATTATCCAATATCATGTCTGTGAAACTGCTGCTGACATTTGCTTACTTTATTTTTCTGACAATTTTAGACTAAAAGGATTGATTGATTATGTAAATAGTGTTGCAGCCCTTGTCATCAAACAATATATTCATCACATACTTGCAAATGTATGCATAGCACTGTCAACCCACCACAAAAGAAACTGTGGCTGAGTTTTGCTTGTTATAAATACACCGCTGCGTCGTACCTTTGGCCTATTAGGTTTCTTTTTGTGTGTGTTGCCTCGGCAGAGCCCCAACCATGACTTAGTGTGGGCCAAGATGAAAGGATTTGGCTACTGGCCGGCCAAAGTCCTTCAGAGGGACGACAACCAGGTGGACGTACGCTTCTTTGGCCACCAGCATCAGAGGTTGGCACAGCTGGCAGACATCACAACAACACACAGCATCACTTTTCTGTGTGATCGGTCTTGGCCGGACATCAGACTGCTTGTGTCATCTTTATTTTTAAATTATTATTCTTCAGAACACTCATAATGAGGCCTGTCACTGTTCCCACAGGTGTACACACCATTTATAAAGCCACTTTATGCTGCTTAGAACATCTCAGATTCAAGGTTATTCTAGTTAAAGATAAAGGAAACGTTTCTTGATTTCAAAACTAACTGAAATGCTGTTAAAAGTGCTGCATGGTTAATCTCGAGCATTGTTTTCCTCGTCTTCCCCAGAGCGTGGATCCCCTCAGACAACATCCAGGACATCAAGGTGAGCGTCCAGCAGCTGCAGGTGAAGCGCAGTAACGGCTGGAAGAAGGCGTGCGAGGAACTGGAGCTCTACCAGCGCTTCCTGAGGGAAGGCCGCTTCTGGAAAACAAAGATGGAGGACAGCAGCATGCCGCACCAGCATCTCCAGCAAAACCAGAGCCCGCGGCTGCAGCAGGAGGGCAGCAGCGGGAGGACGGACAGACTGGAGCGGACAGACGAAGCCGAGTCCAGCATCTCGTCCACCAGCAATGAGCAGGTCCGACAAGTAAGTGGGCTCAGTTCAGTTAATGGCCACTCTAAAATTTTGATTTTTACAGTTTCAACAAGACAAGATGCATCACGCTGAACTTTACTGATGCATGTGGCAGAATTGGGTCTTTGCACCGAGAGTTTAAATGCAACCCATATAGCAGCAGCACTAAACTACTCCTGTAACAGTTAATTGTTGTTTTTGGTTTTGCTCCAGTTGGTCATGTTTTGTCAGAGATGTCATATCAATCAATTTCATTCCATTAGTTAGCTAAAGTCACTAGAGTAGTCAATACTTCCTGTGGTTGTTTTACAACAAAGGCCTACCACTGTCTTCACATTAAATGCATTTATTGTGAAATGCCTGCAGGAAGTGTTTACTGCAGTACATGAATGGAGAAGAACAGATGTTGTTGGGCTCCTGCAGTGTGACAACATGCTGATAAATAGTTGTAAATAAGCAATATTATGCACAGGAGATCGCCATGGCACCACATCTGATGACTGTAGAAGAAACTGTAAATGTATACACACTTGTAACTACTATAAATCTAATGATGTTGCCATAAATTAAATGGAATTAAATATGTGTTGACTTCTGCCCACAGCATCAGCTGGAGGTTTAGTCGCCGAGTAATTAGCAGAGTTCCTACAAAGTCTTGAATGTTTGGAAAATCCTTAATTTTAACCGTTATGTTTTCAAGGTTAGGAATATGCTTCAATTCGAATACACTCCTTGAAAAATGCTTGATTTTCAACATAATCTGGTGCTTCATCATCGACACAATCACTCATGTAAACCAAACATCTTTTAATATTTCAAATGAAACGATCCCGTTGTCATATTTGTTAGTTGCCGTCAGGTATTCTGGCACCGGTCAAAGATTTGTTGCTGCTGGATCAGCTTTCCTGAGAACCTCAGACATCTTTTGAAATTAATCTCAAAACTTGTTTCTGTTGCCTTTCAGTGTTGGGTTTTGCCTCTACTGTATGTGCTTGTTGTGAGTGAGTGGTTCTTATCGGGTCCTCCTAAAGTCTTAAATTTAACAGGTATTCTTTATTTAAGTAACATTGCAGGAACAGAAAAACAGAAAAGTGAAGATGAGTAGAAAAAACCAACAAAACTGTTGGTGTCTTTCTGTCATCTTGACTGTGTCAGACAGCATCTGACACAACAAACAGCATCTCTCACAATCACAACACATTAAACATTCACACCTTTACCCTTGAGCCTCGTTATCACCAGTTTAAAACTTCCTCTGAGGTTTCTGTTGTACCTCCCTGTGAGGTCTGTTAATATAAACATGAATCCACCTCGTGCTGCTGCAGACTTGCACCAAAACACCAAACCATCAGGTAGTTTGCTGTGAAACTTATTTAATCCAATTCAATCCTTTAGGACAGGTAAACTCAGGTAATCTGTCAGGTGAAATACATTTAAATAGAAATAACACAAACTGAAATACTGTAGAGATAAATACAGTAAATAGTGCCGTCTGGTGGACATTGCTAGTACAACATGGTGCAATTTTATTATCATAATCATTAATTATCATATTGAACATATCAGAATACCAAAGTAGAAATAATTAAGATTTAGGGGAGAATAGCAGAAAATGAAAACATGCCATTTTGCTGAGCTGTAGGTGTTTTATTCATTTAGAAGTTACCCGTTGCCTTTTCAAAGACATGCAGGTAATATATAAATAGCAGCAACTTAATATTTTATTGGTTGAAGTATTAAAAAAAACAGTTGATGAAACATTTAGTTTTTTATTGCGGCTCAATAAATGTTTTTTTTATGATTTTGCCTGCACTACAGATTTTAACTGTCTATGACTATCTTTCAAAAATACAGATGGTTAATAGCTTTTTAACTGTTGTTTTTAGCTTCCAGGTTCCCTTCTAATTATTAAGTCAAATGCTTTACATGACTTTGCCCATAGTGCTTTCTCAGTTTATATTGGAACAAGGAAGGAACACCAAGGTACTTTAAAAGTTTATTTTGTAATATTTTGTTCTTTGTTTCCCCTTTTCTCAGCTTAAAGGCAGCCAGGAGCCCAAAGCTAAGAAAAGCCGTCGATCTCAAATGGTCGAGCCCAAAGAAGAAGCCAGTGTAAGTTCAACTGTCATCACACCAAAATAATCGACCGTGCGGTCGAAAAAAACATTGTAAAATGTGTTTGTATCTGATTCCAGGATGTCGGGAGATGTTAAACATCTAACAAACTAAAAGTTGGATTGCTGGAGACAGTTTCATGCAGCACCATGATATGCTTAAATTAATCATTGTCATTGGTTAATACATCGCCCCATTTTATACCACTTATCTGGGTCCAAGTTGGGAAAATTTATCATTAGGAGTTAGGAAAATACTGAAAAAGTGCGATATGATAATAAATAATTCTCGGCCTACTGGTCTTCCATCATACTTTCATACTGAAACAGGTGTCACACTGTATTTTATGTGGTATTAAAAAGTCTTTAATTTAACTTTGTGAACCTGCAGAAACCCGGTGTCTTTTTTTCTCTGACTACCAGTCTGTGTATGTGTGACGTAAAAACGTCTCTCTTCCCTCCCACCCTCTCCTCTCCACCAGGACCCGGAGCCAGAGATGGAGGCGGTCAGTTCCAGCCAGGAGATCCCGGTATCCTCGGCACCCCAGCAGCCCGAGAAGCTGTCGGTGTCGACGCAGACCAAGAAGGCCAACGGAGGGTCGCCGCGCACGCTGCACCGCGGCACCCAGACCAACAGCGACGGCGCCTGCCAGAACATGTGCCACGAGAAGTACACCAAGGTCTTCAACGACGTCAAGGAGATGATGAAGGCCGACAACAAGCGGGAGACTGAGAGGGTGGTCAGGGAGGCTCTGGAGAAGGTGTGTTTGTGTTTAATGCTTGGCAATCTTTTGAGATCTTTTGAGTGTTTGAGTATTGGACCGCGCCTCAGTTAAAACCCCAGCCTGTCTTTGTCCGTTCTTCAGCTCCGTGCGGAGATGGAGGAGGAGAAGCGTCAGGCAGTGAGTAAGGCAGTGGCCGGAGCTCAGGCGGAGATGGAGAGGAAGTGTAAGCAGGTGAAGGAGAAGTGTAAAGAGGAGCTGGTGGAGGAGGTGAAGAAGCTGGTGGCCCAACACAAACAGCTCATTTCCCAGACCAAGAAGAAGCAGTGGGTGAGTGCTGGACGAATGTTGTTTTCAGCCCCGTAACTGTAGTTTGAATGTTTATAACTAAAGTTGTATTGTTTCCTGAGTCTTTTGTGTTTTTGTGTGACCCGTGTCCAGATTCATTCTGTCGTTTCATGAGATGTCGTGGCTGTGTGTTTTTCTGTCAATAACAAGATCTGTTCATCTGTGAATCTGTAGTTGCCAGATGCTTTGAACAGGATTTAGAAAGACACTCTTAACATGAACCAAACACGTTTTCAGCCAGCGGTATCTGGTTTAAAATACTGCTGAAATAAACTCAAAATAAAGAGGCTTTGCTCACATTGTTTTGGAAACAAATCCCAGAGTTTTAAATGAGTTTAACAGGGCGTTTTTAACTAAGTCAGGTATTTGTACTTTTACAGCTGATAGTAATCAATTAAAAATCGTCCCTGATGTCAGATAGGACAGCTGCGCTTGCTTGGTGTTTTTCTTTATTTCTCAGTAACATTGGTGTCTGGGGTTTTTGTATTGTTTTGTTCAGGAATAGTTGAGTTTGTGTTGTATATGTAGTGTGTCAGTATATACAGTATTTTGGAGGTCCAGGTCTTAAGACAAAGAAATAAATCCGCCCTGATACTGATCCTACACACCAGCTCAAAATATAGTATAATTGACAGTTTTTCTGTTATACTATACATGATTTTTACAATGATTAGAATCATTCTATTACTATTCATATTTAATCCTAACTCTCTTTTCAGGGATCTCAGTTTCTCCGTTGTTGCTTCCAAGCTGTAAATTAACTTTTCTCAGTGTTTTTAAAGGAGGCCGTGGTTTACAGTGACCCCTCAGCTGTCTTAAAATCACTGTAAACCACGACCTCGCGTGGCGTATTGCTTTTATAAAACGGTTACTACATATAGCGTGCAAGGTTTCATAAAATAAACACACAGCAACAAAAAAAAAAAAAAAATGCAATAATTTATTGATAACAAATAATCTCTCCTCCTCTAATCCTGTCCGTCTCCTTCAACCACTCGTCCTCGCTGAGCCCTCCCAGTAAATCCAACACAATCTGACATTTTGAAACTATTTGTTTGGTGCAGTAATACTGATGTAACGCGGTTTGTTGTGTTTGACCTGAAGCTGAGCGGTTTGTCTTGTCTTCAGTGTTATAACTGTGAGGAGGAGGCCATGTACCACTGCTGCTGGAACACCTCGTACTGCTCCATCAAGTGTCAGCAGGAGCACTGGCACGCCGACCACAAACGAACCTGCCGCAGGAAGAGATGAACAAGCCCCGCCCCCTTCTGACCCTACACAGCACGCCACTGGCTCTCACCCTCTCCTCCTCCTCCTGTCAGTCAGTGTCTACCACACACACACACACACACACACACACACACACACACACACTTCCTTCCTGCTTCTCTACTTGCCTTCCTGAAAACTTTGTGGACCCGATGTTTTCTGCGTGAAAAGAGCAATTTGTTCTCCTTTTTTTTGTTTCTATTATTTAACGTACCCATTGTATTGATTTGTCTTTCTATATTTTGTTTATTTTTTTCGTTCCGAGTCGTGAACAGATTGCTCGAGACCTTGGCTCGGATGTGGAGTTTATGGTATGATTTTGTTGTTTCTTTCCAATGTTTTGTTTCTTTTTTCTTTACTGAAGTGCTGATTTTAAGCTCGTGTCAGAGAATGTGTTATTTAAGTGTTTAGTAACAGATGAGCATTAACTGAATACATTTTATTACCTGACTTTTTAAAAAAAAAAAATAAATAAATCACTTTTCTTACTGTAAATGCAACAAATACACACCGTCGATCTTACAAACAAAATGAAAACATACCTAAGTACCGTCGCAGCATTGAACTAGCTCTGCTTTCATAGAGAAAACCTATTTAAAAAATAACAAAAAACTGCATAAGATCATGAATAGCGGATGACATGGCTCACAGACGTTAATATATTTGTTTTTTTTCATGGAACTATGGCGGTGGATGGCACCTTTTTATCATTTCTACCTAAAATCTTATTGTCCTCAAGTCACTTATTGGGAACAGGGTCACGAGGTCGGCCTTAAAAGATGCCGACAAAATAAATCTTCCATGTATTATTTTTATTCTAATTAATATTATGCACATTTTTGGGGTCTTTTTTTTTATTTTTTAAATAGACTAGTTTTTATGAGTCAGATATTAAAAACAAGTTTTAAATTTGTTCTAAATTGGAGAAATGTATAGCAATCTTTACTGAGCTGGATCTTAGAGAGGTTCCAGATTTGACCGTTTTTCCACTTTTTTGCACACTTGGTTTTCTTAACAACCCGAATGCCTGTAATATTGCCAAAAACTTTTGTCGAACCTACCTGAGAAGATCTGGTGAGTCCTCCCTCCCCTGCGCCCTCCTACAACCTAAAAAATTATGTATATTTTTCCGAGCTTCGTCAGTGTCATTTTTTTAATAGTGATATACACTCGAAATCCATTCTCTTTTCTTTTTTAACCTGAAGTGACTCGCTATGAGACTTTTTCACTGCTTATGCTGTAGTTGGTGGTCAGTGCCTGTTTCTCTTTTTCTTTTCTCACGCTCTTACTCTCAGTAAGTCTACATGCATGCTGATAGTTTCATAGTTTCTTTTTTGTATTAATTACGGTAAAACAAACAAAAAAAAAGACCAGAAGCTTGCTGGTGTCTAATAAGCAGTGACAACGGATGGACCAATATAAAACATTATGCAAATGTGAATGATCAAATTAACCTTTTCTATAGTTTTCTCTGCGCTGGATGTCGAGTGTCGATGGTGTATAAATATGGTGCTTGGAATCTTTTTTCAAAGGGGCAATAAAATTGCCAGTTTTTGAATTTTCTCTGAGAAGTGTGACGCTTTTAAAGTTTGTCGACTGTTTCCTCGGTTATGAAGATTGACTGAACGGAGGAAAATAATTAAATTACTCTGTACAGATGCATCGTTTTGTTTTGTTTTTTACACACAGATTGCTGTTGAATCAGTTTGTGCTTCTGTTAACATGTGACAAATAAAATACCGTAAATTCTCACATAGCGGGCAGGACCTTTTTCCCACCTCACGTAATGACAGAACCAGGCTTTTATATCTAACTCCCCTTATTTTATCCCGTTTGTCACATTTAAGTCCCGTCGCTTCTTTTTGCTGTAAATGAAAACTCAAAACTTCCTTCATCAGGTCAGGTGGTATACTAAGTACATACTAACTGTATACAGTATGTACTACATATTAATTGTCGTGGTAAATGTTTTCTTCAGTTAGTAACAAAAGAAACAGGAAGTCATGCAATTCATGAGCCATCAAACAAAGCCTTGTCCCAATTCTGTCCTACACACTAACTGAATCAAGTATGTACTATATACTAATATTGGTGTACTGTTTTTGCCTTTGGTATACAAGACACCAACATGCTTCACCGTTCCTCCAATTCCATTGTGCATTGCATTGTGGGAGAATAATGTATCCGTTGATAATGTACATCAAAATACAGCACTTAAAATCAATCACTTTTGAGTAATCTTAATTTTGCCACCTTTTTCACTGTGTGAAGAATAATTAATACTCGAAACTTGCCTAGAATTTGTGTGAAGTCTGGAATTGGGACATTGTTATAATCGCTTCCTCTTACCTGGAAGGCTTTTATGGTGAAATATGTACAGGAAGTGTTGAGTTTCATAAACGGCAGCCTAAAGCAAAGGTTGGTGTTATTTTATATTTTTCTTATCGTCAGCAAATCCCTTTTTTTTTTTTTTAAAAAACAAACAAAAAAAACAGACTGACTTCCTGTCTGTGGCTCTCTGCTCCAAGCCCATTGGTTCCTACTGAAGACGTAAATCTTTAAAAAAAAAAAAAAACAACTCACAAATGTGTAGTGTTTTTTTTTTGTTTGTTTTTTTTTTAATAAAAGCTGTTATTTCCTAAAACAGCTGCTTACTTTGGTTTTTAACAAACATTACTCAAACAGGAGGAAATAGTACATTTGTTGGGGACTATTTTCAGCGGCGGATGAATCCACACTTGGTGCTGTAGTTAATATTTGGGGCAGCTGGACGGTGCATGCGGGATTGAGTCCAAATAAATCACCGGCTTATGATACACAGATAACACTTGTTAGGAAGATACATTTATTGTTGGATTTTTCTAATGGGATTTCATGACTATAAGAAAAATGTAGAAAGCTTTTATTGTGTAAGAACAAACAATATGATTAGTATTAGTTTGAAAAGAGGCCGCTGTTAGAGAGAATTTACGGTAACTGTTGTTCCAGACTTTAAAGACTTAAAATCTTCACTCTCTCGTCTCCGGAGTCTTTCTTTGGAAACTCATTTAAGTGTATCACTTTAAGATGTAACATGTTATTGTACAGTTCAGCGACTGTTTGCCCTCCTTCCCTTCGTCCGCTCGCATTAACATCTGATTTCTGGAAAGAGTTGTTTAATGTTCGCTTGTTGCGTTTTCTCACAGTTCTCTCGTCTGCAGGTGTTCAGGCCAAGCATGCCGTCATTTTCTTTTATTTTAAAAAAAAAAAAATCATTGTTGCACTACATGTAAATAAAATGCCATTCTGTCAATATCTCCTCCCTCATATTATATGTGCATTGTAAATTAATTCACAAATATTACATCTCATCTGTTTTGTTTTTCTGTGTTCACAGCGATCCTGATGACTTAGTTCTAGTTTTGTACAATGTACAACCGTTATCATATCAGCTCCGTTGTTTCCACGACACTCTGAGGTTTGTGTCATTTTCAACACGTTTTGGTTATTTTCTTTTTTTGTAATTATTATTATTTTAAACTCAGTGAAAGCTGCGCTGCACCTTCGATGTATCCGAATATTTCAATTTGTGTTGTTTTTGACGTCATGTTGACATAAATGCATGTTTTCCCAAACCGACACACCTGTTGAAGGTGACACACACACACACACACACACACACACACACACGAACGACCTGCTTTCTTTCTTTGACTGTTTTTATATTCGTCCATCCAAACGTTTGTTCCCCTGATGTGGAAAACTTTTTGATGTCATTCCAGTTTGTATCTCTGGTTTTTTAACTGCATGAGTGAAGGTGTGTGTGTGTGTATGTGTGTGTCTGTCTCTTTTTTTTTTTGTTGTTTTTCTTTTAGTTTTTTTTCTCCTCATGTAAGAAAAGACGTGGCTGCACTCCCTCAGAGTGATGCAATATGACAATGATGTTTTTTTATTTTCTGGAACTTCAGTCGAACTAAATCACAACATCTTTGAAGCCATTTTCAGATTGAAAAAAGTGAGTAAATCGGTCAGATTGTCGCCCATAAACAGACTTTTCACTGTTCTGATTCTAGAGTATTTTAGTACATAATACTATGCGAGTACTAGATGGAATCCTGCTTGTACTTGCAAAGTATTTATGTACTTGTTGCTGGAATAAACCAGTGTAAAGTTCCCTTTGTTCTCATCTCCTGTAGGTCATCTTCTGTTCTGTCCATATGTAAACTATTAATTGTGGCTTAACATTTTCTATGCTCCTGACTTTTCTCTCTTTTTGTTTTTTTTGACGCTTTAGCTAGCAATATGTATATAAATATATTCTATGTGCTAACATGGAGGAAATAAATGTATCAACAAGTTCCTGTGTTTCCAGTTTTTGTTGTTTTCTTTGCCAGGAATCTGAGATCAATAATCAGACCTGCAAACTCGCAAGAGGTGACATTTGTAAACTCATTAAATTATCACTAATTTAGAGTAACTATTAAATACCTGGCTGATACATTTGTTTCATCTCATCTTTGTAATACAACATATTAGTCAGTCAATCAAGTAATAAATCGAGTTATTTGTCTTTGTATATTCATATCCGTCAAGGTTAAATGACCCTGCAGAGATGCTTCCTTACGTTTTCATTTCCCTCGTAGATTCCGACAATGACGGACATTTAACAGTCGGATAACAATACGGATAGCAGTGGGGGTTAGCCTTAAGCATAATGTAACGTTGTAATACACAAGTGATGTTAGCTGTTAGCTTTCCATTATATCACTTCAACTTGATTTGACAAGTTAACGCTACTTTTAACCTAACGTTAAGTTAGCTAATACAGCATATCAGGTCGTTGAGCAGCAAACGACAGCTTGCTTTACTAAAGGTTTACTTTAAACTATAAATTAAATAATAATAAAATATATAATTAAATAAATCTCGTTATTTATATTAACTGTTTTCATTATGTGTTGTACCGTCTTCAATCTCTAGTTGTGATGGCCCTGGCCTTACCAGGAATCGAACCCCTGAACCAGTCAGCGGTGTTACCGCTGTGCTAAACCTGCCTACAGAGGTATAGCTAAACGGAGACAACAGTTATCGGGGATGTCGTCACATATTAAACTAGATCTGTAAGCACTTTGTTAAATTTCCCAGATATGATTTATAGCCCATACCGGTTGTTATTCAGGAACCACAACTAAATAACTGATTCAATCCCTGAAACCATGAATGGACACTCTGCTGTAGAATTCGATATGAACAATGTCACCTTTACTAAATATTTTAAACTACACGAGACGTAATACAAGATGTAACATATTTCTTTGAAAAAGGACAAAATCCATCATCTGACGGTGTTGACAATTACTGACAGTGTTGACAAACAACGGATGGAGATGAAAACTGATTAAGTATTTTTAAATATTTTACTNTCAGCTAACAAACCATGTGAGGGAACAGGTTTTTTATTAAAACACTTTTATGAAAATTGACATTTATTAATGTCATAACTTGATTTGTGTCAACTCCGTCAGACACACCAACAAGCATGCTATTTTAATTTGATCAGTTGAACAAGAGTATAAAGTCTTCAAGTATCTAATAATGGTGTTCAGTAACAGAGTTAAGTAATAAAATGCATTATATACATTTTTGTTCTGATTTCACACTATTTTGAAAAATCCAATTTCCAAATTCCTTAATTTTGTACATTCATTTTTAATATTAAGCATATATAATCAATGTTCTGAGGCAAACAAGACATCATTGCATGTAGTTCAGCTGGTGTTTTATTATATAAACACAATAAATTGAACACAGAGTAACATATTTCTTTGAAAAAGGACAAAATCCATCATCTGACAGTGTTGACAATTACTGACGGTGTTGACAAACAACTGACGGAGATGAAAACTGATTAAGTATTTTTAAATATTTTACTAACAACTGACTGAGATCACAACAGATTAAGAAAACTAACTAATAAAGTTTTTAAAGATATTTAATTGTAACTGTATTATATGTAGATTCCAAAATCCATCCAGTGGTTGTCCTTCCTTCATGGCTCACTGGAAAATCAAAGAAAACTGTCAGAAATGAATAATATAAACTTGGAAGGTCATTTCCCTTTCATTTTTTTTCTAAGATACAACTTTTCTCTCTCTTATTCACATAAGGGGTAGTGGTGGCCTAGTTGACAGTGAGTAGGACTGCTGCCTGGTGACCAAAAGGTCATGAGTTGGGAACACCACCACTAGTGTGCCCTCGAGCAAGGCACTTTACCCTAAGTTACTCCAGGGTTGCTGTCCCTGTAGTCTCATTGAAAGTCGCTGTGGTGTCCGCTAAATGAATAAATGTAATTATGGGGGTAAGGGTAAACACTGCATATTTTATTCAGAGTCAAAGATAAGTATTACGTAGAAATAGGACAGGTTTAGAACTAGAACTAGCAAGGTAGGTGATTATGTAGTGTAATAAATCTAACTATGTTTTCCCACAGGACTTCAGACAGTTAAGAAATCTAACCAATACTATTTTTTCTACAGGGCTTCAGACAGGTAAGTACTAGTATTCACTTGATTTTCTCTTTACAGGTAAGTAGGACAGGTAAGTATAAAGGGAGTTTGGTTTATCTAGAGTACACATTTTCTGAACAGGTAAGTGTTGCAGGTACAGTAAGTATAAAGGTAAGTATACTGGCTTCAGTGCAGAGGTAAGCATTACTATAGGACACCCTGTAACAACAACAGAAATGTTCTCCATTCTATTGGAATACAGGAGATCTGTAGGCTGTTTTGAAACAGGATCAATTACTTAAGATTTCATTTTTGTCTGACCTGCATGGCTTAGGCATTGGGCAACAGGCGCCGAACATGCTTACGCTCTATGAAGTCCATTACATCAGGGGCTNAGTGAGTAGGACTGCTGCCTGGTGACCAAAAGGTCATGAGTTGGGAACACCACCACTAGTGTGCCCTCGAGCAAGGCACTTTACCCTAAGTTACTCCAGGGTTGCTGTCCCTGTAATCTCATTGAAAGTCGCTGTGGCGTCTGCTAAATGAATAAATGTAATTATGGGGGGTAAGGGTAAACACTGCATATTTTATTCAGAGTCAAAGATAAGTATTACGTAGGAATAGGACAGGTTTAGAACTAGAACTAGAAAGGTAGGTGATTATGTAGTGTAATAAATCCAACTATGTTTTCCCACAGGACTTCAGACAGTTAACAAATCTAACCATTACTATTTTTTCTACAGGGCTTCAGACAGGTAAGCACTAGGTAACACTTGAATTTCTCTCTACAGGTAAGTATAAAGGGAGTTTGGTTTATCTAGAGTACACATTTACTGAATAGGTAAGTGTTGCAGGTACAGTAAGTATAAAGGTAAGTATACTGGCTTCAGTGCAGAGGTAAGCATTACTATAGGACACCCTGTAACAACAACAGAAATGTTCTCCATTCTGTTGGAATACAGGAGATCTGTAGGCTGTTTTGAAACAGGATCAATTAAGATTTCATTTTTGTCTGACCTGCATGATTTAGGCATTGGGCAACAGGGATGACCTAGTGTATTTTNAATAAAATGCATTATATACATTTTTGTTCTGATTTCACACTATTTTGAAAAATCCAATTTCGAAATTCCTTAATTTTGTACATTCATTTTTAATATTAAGCATTTATAATCAATGTTCTTAGGCAAAGAAGACATCATTGTATGTAGTTCAGCTGGTGTTTTAATATATAAACACAATAAATTGAACACAGTAACATATTTCTTTGAAAAAGGACAAAATCCATCATCTGACGGTGTTGACAATTACTGACAGTGTTGACAAACAACTGACAGTGTTGACAAACAACTGATGGAGATGAAAACTGATTAAGTATTTTTAAATATTTTACTAGTAGTTATTAGTACACATTTTCTGAACAGGTAAGTGTTGCAGGTACAGTAAGTATAAAGGTAAGTATACTGGCTTCAGTGCAAAGGTAAGCATTACTATAGGACACCCTGTAACAACAACAGAAATGTTCTCCATTCTGTTGGAATACAGGAGATCTGTAGGCTGTTTTGAAACAGGATCAATTAAGATTTCATTTTTGTCTGACCTGCATGATTTAGGCATTGGGCAACAGGGATGACCTAGTGTATTTTTCTTGTCGATGGAACCTGTTTGAGTTGTAGCATGAGAAGTGTGTCATATTATTCCTTGTCTTCTTCCTCAATGTGATACAGCTCAACACCATTCAGACTGTTTGAGATCTTTNTCATGAGTTGGGAACACCACCACTAGTGTGCCCTCGAGCAAGGCACTTTACCCTAAGTTACTCCAGGGTTGCTGTCCCTGTAATCTCATTGAAAGTCGCTGTGGCGTCTGCTAAATGAATAAATGTAATTATGGGGGGTAAGGGTAAACACTGCATATTTTATTCAGAGTCAAAGATAAGTATTACGTAGGAATAGGACAGGTTTAGAACTAGAACTAGAAAGGTAGGTGATTATGTAGTGTAATAAATCCAACTATGTTTTCCCACAGGACTTCAGACAGTTAACAAATCTAACCATTACTATTTTTTCTACAGGGCTTCAGACAGGTAAGTACTAGGATTCACTTGAATTTCTCTCTACAGGTAAGTATAAAGGGAGTTTGGTTTATCTAGAGTACACATTTTCTGAACAGGTAAGTGTTGCAGGTACAGTAAGTATAAAGCTAAGTATACTGGCTTCAGTGCAGAGGTAAGCATTACTATAGGACACCCTGTAACAACAGCAGAAATGTTCTCCATTCTGTTGGAATACAGGAGATCTGTAGGCTGTTTTGAAACAGGATCAATTAAGATTTCATTTTTGTCTGACCTGCATGATTTAGGCATTGGGCAACAGGGATGACCTAGTGTATTTTCTTGTCGATGGAACCTGTTTGAGTTGTAGCATGAGAAGTGTGTCATATTTTTCCATGTCTTCTTCCTCAATGTGATACAGCTCAACACCATTCAGACTGTTTGAGATCTTTTCAAAGAACTCTTTTCCATCCGTCACATCATTCCCTTGCAGAACCAATTTGTCTGCTGTTCTTTTTACTTTTCCCCCAATCCCATCTGGGGCACCCTTGCCGTGGGATGTTGGGAAACAGTTCCATGTGGTTTTGTCGAAGCCCAGTGTGGGCGGTACCTCAGAAAGGAGGAAGTTCTTCCTGTTCTTATACTGCTTACTGGGACCATCTGACCAGAACTGCACAGTGGTAACCGATGGAAATTTTGTCCGAACATCCTTTAGGACCGGATCCATGTATGTCCAGATTGCTGCAGCATCTTGTCTCTTAGACTCTGAAACGGTGCAAAACCGCTGCCGTTTCATTCTTGGTGTAATACATTCCAGTATGAAGATTGAACTGCGGCAAATTCTGGCCGAAATGGCAGGCTTGAACTTCAGAGGTATACCTACACTTCCAGGATTCTGAAAAATCAACATGTATGACGACTGTGTTCTCACTGCAGGTCTCAATTGAATTTCTGTGTGCTTTTGCTTGATTGTGAACCAAGCACACGTGTTGTGGTCTCACTTCTAAGTTTCTCCTCGTATAGATGGAGCAGCTCTGAAAGACTCCCGCTGTGCAAGGAAAGTTTCATGTTGAAGTGTTCCCACCACAGAATTATATACAATTCAAATATTTTTCTGATTCTCCAATACACAACCAGTAATCCAAAACCAGCTCTGAGCTATCCTGACCCTCAACTGTATGCACTTACCAGCAGATAATAACTTAATGCTATGGTAGTTGTATTTTAAGTGTTTGATAAATATTCAGTATATCTATCNCAAAGAACTGTAGTTGTTCCTGAACTTGTTGCTGCTATTTGAGATCTGTAGGTTTGTACCTTGTTTTGATTGCAGATATCTTCACACTTTACTTGACTAGTGTAAAGGTAATACCACCACATACATTGTATTAATTATTTTTTAGTTTATTATTTGTACACACTCATTGTTTCAATTATTCTGTGTAAGTGTTTTGTTGTTGTTTAACCTGATATAGTGAAATAAAAATACAGACATCTGTGAGGAGCAGCTGGATTTATTTGGAGTGGCTGTCCCTGCCTGCAGACCCAACGTTCTTCAGCTACCAGAAGCACTCCTCTGTCATCAGACTGCAGCAACTGTGTTCCTGATTTTGAATATAAACCTTGATTGATAGATAGATATACTGAATATTTATCAAACACTTAAAATACAACTACCATAGCATTAAGTTAAGTGTTTGATAAATATTCAGTATATCTATCTATCAAGGTTTATATTCAAAATCAGGAACACAGTTGCTGCAGTCAGATGACAGAGGAGTGCTTCTGGTAGCTGAAGAACATTGGGTCTTCTGGTAGCTGAAGAACGTTGGGTCTTCTGGTAGCTGAAGAACGTTGGGTCTGCAGGCAGGGACAGCCACTCCAAA
>LKNJ01007454.1:0-10890 GCA_002120245.1 Maccullochella peelii
CTGGACAACCCTGCTTAGCCTGCTGCCACCGCGACCCGGCCCCGGATAAGTGGAGGAAAATAGATGGATGGATGGAAATACTATTTACTCCTGTTTGAGAAACATTTGGTAAAAAACTACAAACTACAATGCCCAGCTGTTTCAGAAAATTACTTGGCGCTTTTTGTTTTTTAACAGAGCTATACAGTATATTCTATATATTTTTTTAACAAAATACAGATATACTAATACTTTTAATAATAATAAAATCTGAACACAACAAGGGTATAATAACAGTTGTTTGTCTTGCATTCAACTACTAAAATTTTCTATATTTTTTAATCACTATTTATTAATTCTTTAAGCTAACTTTACATATCATATGCAACATGCAGCCTTAACAATGTGTTAGCAAGTACATCAATTCCCACTAATGGAAGACATTTCCAGTGGTTAAGTGTGACAAAGCTGCATGATTTGAGGTGAAATGGAAACAGAAGACACCTTGAGATGTTCTTCCCTCACCTCGTCTCCTCAAGGTACAGATAATCACATTTAGCAGCACTCTAATATGACTGGCTGAGGGAATCAGGTCTTCATCACTTGATTGGTCACACACACACACACACACACACACACACTTCCCCATCTTCTTGTGCGTTTTTACTGCAAATCAAATTCAATGCATCAAATTGACCTTGAGCTCCTCCTAGAGTACAAGGTGTGAGTGTCTACACATGTGTTTGACAGTATGCCCAGATTCTATAAATAATACATTCAACCTTCTACTGTAAGTCACAAATGGAAAGAAAGACAGAGAGAGGAAAAGCTGTTTGTATTGGAAACCAGGTGTCAATGACCTTTTAACCTGCTCTGGTATCTGCTAAACACATGCTGCATTTTTTACATGTACATCTTTGAATGAACAATACTCAGTAGTCTATATTGAGAAATGGTAGAACAAGAAAATGTCACTTGACTGAATACACATTCATGAGACATTTAGACATTAATTCTAAATTATGAATGATTTTTTATTTGTTTGGCAAGAAACAAGACTAACGTCTAAAGGCCCATTAGTGGCCCCTAGGGGTTGCAAAACCCCACATTAGTAAAGCCTTGGATGGAATGAACAAGATATTGACAAATTTGCTAGTCAGACCTTTATCAGTAATGGAGCTCACGTGTAAAGTTTATCCTGACTCAGCGGTTCTACAGAAACCCCATGGTTGGAAGCATGAATTCACTTAGCAAACATCATTGCAATCTGTGATGCAAGAGGAAGACATTGTAAATAATGTACAGGCCATAAAGTTTGCTGAGTTCACCAAAAAACATCACCAAAAACATACATTTCCACATCAAATCCAGTCACTAGTTGGCTGAAATACTTTACCTTGTTATACACCAAATTTTTGCCAAGTGGAAATTGGAAAAAATGGGGTTTGAAAACTGCAAAGAAAGAAACGAGTGGCAAACTGATCCAGTTATACAGCTACTACCGACTGTCTGTGTCGAACACAAATATGTCTTCACTATCATCCTGTTCAGTAGAAACAAAAGCTGAAGACAAGCAGCCCACACCAAAAACTGGCACGCACAATGCAGTGTTGTATACCTCACCAGAGCAATGTCAACAACAGACGCTCTCTCCTCTGAGTACCCTGTGGACAGTTGAGAGATGCTGTAAGTTATTGCTGAGGTGTCAGTGAGTCCTGGGATACAAGAAGAAACCAGTATTCGTTTGATGACAGTGACACAGAGATTGAACAACTTGTTGCCAAAAAACAACAACAACAAAATGCAGGAAGCCGTCTGCTCTGACCGGACAGATACTGTGTGTCAGAATATTGAAACCTCTTCATGACCACATGTGCAGCAGCTATACTGTGCAGCAGCAGTGGTGAATCCCAACCTTTTGTGGTGGAAACTGGGGTGAAACAGGGATGCAACTTTTCTCCCACCCTCTGTGTTCATTTTAATTACAGCTGTTTTAATGTTATCTGCAAAACCCTGCCACCTGGTATTCAAATTTTGTACAGAACGGACGGACAGATTAAAACCCAAGACCAAACTTTCCACCACAACTACGACGGAGCTGCAGTATGCAGGTGACAGTGCTGTGTTTGTCCAGTCAGAACTAGAACTGTAGTAGGGTTGGGGTTCAAAATCCCTTATCAAATCTAATTAGGTTTCCTAAATGTATGAAACATAAATATAACATAGCCTACTATACAACTCAAAGATTCAGTTTTGTTGCAAATTAAATCTGACACATTAGCATAACAGCAACAAATTCACAATTTTGAGTATCAGGTATCTTTAAACTAAGTAAGTCTTAGTATCTTCTTAAGTAAACTGATTTTCAAAATTGCCACCATGATATCTATTACATATAGATATCTAAGACAAATGTCACTATAATGTTACCACAGTAAAAAAAAACTGACTTTGTTTTTCTAGAGGGAAATTTGTGATTGCAGATGGCGGGTAAAATTACATGCCCCCACACCCTTAAGTTTTCTTTCACTTTGACAGCCTATATTTCTTAAACTGTGGGTCAAGAGGGCGAGCTTGCATTTGTGAACTCAAGTCCCAGTGCAAAATAAAGCTGTGTCACTTTGAGTCCTGCAAAGCTGCACCACCTGAGGGAAATTTAAGCAGACTCAAAGCACCACTGCCACCAATTATGTAGCGGAACAACAGTGAGCACACTTTCTCCTCCTTTTCTGCCAATTTCTCCCCTGCCACATTGTCTTCTGCTGTTAAATAAGCCGTGTTGAGACAATGGTTTCTGTCCTGGAGGCCAAACCACACTTTGGATTTAGAGAGGGATTTGCCTGAGAACCTTGAGTGGGGAAAAGAGTAGTTAAGTACTGTTTATCTGATGCTGTCAAGAGTTCAAGCACTGGGAGAGTTAGTCTTCTTTACTTCCTCCCCTCAAGACTTTGGATTTAACAAAAATTTTGCAAAGAACTTTCAGAAGGAAAGAATTAGAGAGATGACACCTTTTATCTAAGCAGTGAAGCAATGTCAAAGTATCGAGAAAAGAATCATAGTATAACTTTACTTCTATTATTCAGTGTTACAGTCCTGAGTCACCTCCTGAACAGCATTGGCATTTTATATTCTCTATAAGTCAAATTCCATACAAATAAAATGTACATGTAAACCGGCTTTGGATTGGCATATTTCTCTGCAAAGTGGCCTTTTGTCTTTTCTGATGTTAACTCAATTAATATAATGTGAAGTGATGAAAGGAGGCTAAAGGCCAACCTGTCAGCTTTCCATTACCGGCTTTTATCAGTTTATATACTGAGTGTCATTCCGACAACTACTACAACCTTATACCTCATACATGCTGGGATAAAGTGTAGAGACACTTTAATCAAAACATAGCTTGACACAGCTTATGTGACGCCTGAGAGCTTAATAGAATTATTCTGGTTTGCAAGGACATTGCTGTATCACTAAAATGGCTCACAAAGCAGGAGTCGGGGATCATACGTAGCTCAATATAACTCAGGGCTTTGTCTCCCATGATCCACTTTTTTTACATTTGAACAAAGACGATCTGAACGTGCTAAGAAGATTTTGTGAAACCACACCGAGTTTGTTTTGGTTTGCCACACTGTAGAGTTACTGGAGGGTTTTTTTCTGGGCCATGCGTGGTAAGGGAATCTTTTGACAATGAGGCTTAGCTGGTTGTGAGTCATTGCGCCACTTAAAGGATTCAATAGCAGTGTTTACATGGACTCTGTTGAAGATATTCAGGTACACAGATCATAAGCTAATCCTGAATCCTCCTTTGCAGTATGTCAGATAAGCTCTTACATTGGCTCTGAGAAATCTTTATACATCTGTGATATTCTGACATTACTGAGGATATTGATACATGTAAACATTAAGTTTCATTTTGATTTCACAGCATATGCAAGCTCATTGTTTTGCTGACTAAATCACAGGACAAAGAAAAGGGTGTATTAGTGAATAGTAAACCATTTATCTTCCGCAAACACCTGATTCTTAATTGGTCAAATTTTAATTCCTGTTGTAGTGTGCTGACAGAGAATAAACTTGTAAGTTGTTTCCTAGCAACACAGTTAAGATAAAATGGGCTCTATACAGTATGTATGGATGCAGGGCGAGGTGGTGATTAAAGTTGCTAAGAAATAGTCCAGAGTAACACTTTAACTGGGATATGAGCTGCTATCTCAAATACTGTCTGCATGGAAATGTTGTCATTAATGCAAAGTCACACGAGATCTTTTGCATACATAATATGCATCCACACATGCTCATACATGCACATGCATTTGAAGACATACTGTAATCTGCATATACCTTCAAACACACATGAAAAGTAATTGCTCAACCGCACAAGAACTCTTACATGAAAGCCTAAAATGGAACTAAGCAATTATTTGCATCCACATGTGCATATAGGGACACTCACTGTACATGCACTTTAGCTTTATTCATTCCTCTCGTCCTCACTATGTTTGTCTCTCACACATACACAAACTTGCAAGAGAGCAAAGATAGTGTATCATGGCCTGGCAGATATTGCTATGTCAGCTTCTCTGTGCTGTTCATCAAATGCTGATACAGCAATACCTCAGTTTACTTTCTCTTTGAATTTCTTTCTATTCTGCCTCCGTCTCTTTCGCTGAAATCCAAATGGCTCATTAATGTGATTAAACGATTGTTTTGTTTATTTTATTTAATTTCCATCTTTGGTGCTGACCCTCATTGCTGTGGTGTGTTCTGCAGTTCCCAGAGACAGTTTACAGTGGTGTAAACAGCACTGATTGTTGTTAGTGGCCATCTTCTTTGTCTCTTCAGCCATTTTGGCTCTCATGCTGTCCCAATTCGTTGGCGGTGTATTATAAACTATGGATGTAGGCTACAGTATTTAACGACGGATGTGTCCAAAGATTGTGACCCACTCATTCAAATGAAATCTGCTTACCCAGTGCACATTCTACTTTGGTGTCCATAATGCTTGTGCATGTTATATTCAAGTCCAACTGAAATTAAATTAAATTTTTTCATGCATTTGCCTCATGATGGCGCCCCCTATCTTTGCATGAATCTGATAATACTGTTCTCTGTCTGCATAGATGGAGAATTGTACAGTCAATCAGATTTTAAACCAGCTTAATTTTAAACCATATTTGCATAAAGCAGTAATGTCACCGTTCTATCATAAGCCAAGTTTCCATCGAAATGTAGCTCAAAGTTTTATTTCCAGATAGTCGGCAAAAGAAAATCAGAATTGATGCGCATTTCCATCCACTACCATTATGCTAATATTAGGAGTTGGTTCATCAACATAAACAGTTGGTAGTTCTCCACTCAGGTGCCATTAATCCATTGCAGAAGAAGAAGACGCAAAGAGATGAGCATAAAAACAGGTGGATGGAAATGCACCTAGAGGCAGATGGTCACACTGACAAACAGCCAACACAAGAGCCACTGACTCAGTTTGAAGGCTAGATAGCTAATTAACTGCTCATTATGACGCTGTTTCTGATGGTCTTTATATCAGTATCAATTTCAGCCTTTTGCTGGTTCGAACTGTTACGTTCAGTGAAGTACAAAACTAGGCCTATACTAGCCCTGTTTATAGGGGTAATAGCTAATACATACAATAGTTTCAGTCACCAGTAAGCGGAGGTCCAGTACAAAAACTCCTGTTTCAGTCAGTATCAATGGTGATTCAGTATAAGCTTGAGAATTCAGTGTTAAAGATGTGTACTGGACACCTTTTAATTAAGATGAAACAGGTGTTTGTAGAAAAAAAGTCAATACAATTAAATGTAGCTTTAAATACCTGCTTTGCTCATTTAACTAGATTAAGACAGTTTATTATTTGATTTGAAAAGATGTTTCATACAGTGCTGCATAGTCACCAGTATATATATAAATATATATATATATATATATAACAAAAAAGAGCTCTGAAATTGAGAACTTGTGACTATAGAATTCTCATTCTCTTTTTATAGACTGCAGTTTTCCTGATGCTTTTATTTCTTTTTCTATCTTTTCTTTTTCTCCTTCATTGCTCTTGCACCCATCCCTTCCCACTTTATCTCTCTGGATTTTGCTGCAGTTTGCTTTTTTTTTTTCGTGTCAAAATACTAACGATACCGGGGGCAGCTGCAGACTGAAGGAGTACTCTACCCTTTCTTTCTCGGTTGCTTGCTCTCTCTCCTCAGATGCCCCTTGTCTGCCTCCCAACCTTTCCCTCCTCCTCCTGACATCACTCTTCCTTTCATCCTTTCCTTTACACCTAATTTCTACTCCCCCTTCTTTCCTCCTCCCTTCAGTTTGTCACTTTCTTCTTGCCACTCCCTCCACTTTTCTGTCACACTCTCTCTCTCTCTCTGGTCCCACAGAAACTGCTGGGTAATCTGGAACAGCTCAGCTAATTGGACTCAATAGTTTCTGACAAATTCTCTCCCTCTCCTTGTGCTCTTTTTGTTTCCCTAAATATGTCTTGTTTTGTCACAATTGTCTGCAGTATACTGACTCTCTATCTCCCTTGTCCTTTCCTCTTTACTTTTCCCCTCCTCCTCACTACTTATCTGCTCCTGTCTTTGCCCAAATCCTTCAGAGCACTGGCGTTTCCCTTAATCTTTTTCTTTTCTGTTTATGCTTGTTGACAGGTTACCCACTTTCCTCTTATTCTTGTTTGCAACACTCAGCATTTCTCTGCCTTGGCATCACAAGGCTTTTTTTCATGGGATGTATAACTCCCACAGGAACAGTAACAAGGCTTGCGTAAGACATATTCCAGGGCTCGTGCCTTGTTGTGTAATAGGCAAAAGTCAAATTCATACTGTAAACTATGCACAAACAGTCTGATCCATAGTCGCTCCCTGTGATATCATGGCAGTGGGGACAACTGAACTATTTCTGGAGCTAAAGGGCCACCTAACACTGTTGCTGACCTACAGTGGCTCCCTACTTTCAGTTAGCAAACCATCAGGGTTGTAGCTACCTTTGAGGACACCAAGGTCATGTCTTCAGTATTGTTTCTGGAAATTTGGGGGGTTTATTGACCTACAAATGACTTTACATTCAATACATACAATAACACACAATTGCACCTGCACGTTTTCTGAGTCAGTATTCTTAGAGATTATTATTTTCAGGGCAAATGAAATTGAAATAAAGGGATATCTTATTTTTCCATCAGAATTATATTCCTGACATTGTGGAGGGGTCTTTTATATAGAGACATAATTGTCAGAAAATATATTTTAAGTTAAAGGAATACATGGGAGAATGTGGACTCATGACAGTCAGTAAATCTTGGCTATGGCACTGGAAACCATTTGTTTTGCATGCATGAATGACAAGAGCAGCAATTGGCCACAATTTTCCAAAAACATTCTGGTGCTACGCAGGTAGCGGAGGGGACACTGGGCATGTACCCAGTATGGAGTGTCTCCAGTCAGCCTGTCAACAGGGTGGAGGCATCAACAAATGTTAAGTCAGTTAACATGAACTTCAAACTCATATTTTATTTGTCACATACTCAATCACACAAGTAGAATGTGCAGTGAAATGCTTTGTTAGTGTCTCCAGTAGATTGTGCACAATTAAGTAGTTAAATGGGAGCAGATGTAAAAAAGGAGTAAATATGAAATGTACAATAAGTAACAATAACATTATAGGGGAACATTATAACAACAAGTATAAATATTTCCAAACTTCCAAATCAAAAGAGACAATTTTGAGAGCGATAAGTAAATGTATACAATGGCAGATGATGCAGAATGATATCACAGTATTACAGTTATCGTGTTCCAGGAGACCAAGAGTACTATCACTGTCATCAGTGACAGAGGTCAGCAATTATTTGACTGGTGTAGAGACATCAGCAAAACACCACAGCAATACAGTGAATGTCAAATGAGGAGTCCCATCAATACATCCGAATCCAAATTAATAAAAAGGATTAAAACAGAAAGGAGATTATATTACAACACATTAGTTTTGACTGAAATGATTCACAGGGAAACTGTACTAAATATAATAAAACTGAGAATTTCACAAAGTGGACTTATTAAGTAAAATAACAATGTATATGTACTACGAATGAGACAACTGAGTGATTTCAGCAGCTTGTCTGTCTGACTTCAGTCTCTCACTGTGTCTTACAGACTAATTTGATAGTTTGACATCTCAGTATAGAGGCCTGCTAGAGCTGTCATTGTGTCTCATATATTTCTTTTTTGTCTTTCTTTCTCTCTCAGGAGGTCCTCCTGATGTGGGCAAGATGCTGGGTGGGGAGGAGAAGGAGGAGGACCCCGACGCAGCAAAGAAAGAGGAGGAGAGACAGGAGGCCCTGAGGCAGCAGGAGGAGGAGAGGAAGGCCAAATATGCCAAGATGGAGGCTGAGAGGGAAAGCATGAGACAAGGCATCAGGGACAAGGTATAATGACAATAACAGACAATATGCTGTCTAATAACCAACTAACTGAAGTGAAATACCCTGGCATTAACCCAACACAAGGAACCAAGTCTGTCAGTCTCTCATCGTCAGGAAAACAGCCACCAATACAAAGAAAAAACAAAAAGGAAATTTAAGATTCATTTTCTAATAATTGATGCTACCACACATGTGAAAACTAAAATGGAGAGAAAGAAAACAGACAAGCAAAAGTACAAATCAGTGTAAAATTGTGTTGAGTTGTGATGATTCTGGATGCCGTCCTGTCTTTTGATGTTTAAGCAGCTTCTAAAGGCTTCACGTCTGGGCTGCATGACAGCAAAGCTCTTTTTTGAAATTGTCTGTTATCACACTATTTTTGTTTGCTTTTATGGTATTTTTTTAGCTTTTTTCTGAGATTATAAAATAGATCAGTGGAGTATCAGGAAGGAGCTGTACAGAACTGAGAGAAGTAGAAAACAATAAATGAACAAAATGAGGAGCCATGATAAACATTAGAATTTAGAGACAGGGCAAGGAGCTCGAACATCTGGAGGGAGCTCGGAGTAGAGCCGCTGCTCCTTCAAAAGGAGCCAGTTGAGGTGGTTCGGGCATCTGATCAGGATGCCTCCTGGACGCCTCCCCTTAGAGGTTTTCCGGCCACGTCCAACTGGTAGGAAGCCCAGGTAGACCCAGAACACGCTGGAGGGATTGTATATCTCATCTGCCCTCAGCTGCAGTTAGTGTAAGTTCATACTCAGACTGTGTTTGCTTTAAGTTCCCTTCTCCACAAATGTCAGGCTGCGGGGCTGCTGTGATGGCAAAGGCTGCAGAGACAGTGTGAAAGATAGGCAGTCTGTGGGTTGGTCAGGTCCCAGAGGAATACTGTGAATCAGCGGGATGAAAAGCATCACTCTTTCCCTGGCTCCTCACCTCCTGTATTCTTCTTAAGTTCTCCCAGAGGAGAACAAAGAGCGAGGAACAACTCCCAAAGTGCTCGTTACCGAAAGGTTTCTGTCAGCTTCCTCCGCAGCTTTATCCCGTGGTGCCAGATACTGCGAGAAATGTCCATATTATAGCTGAAGTCTCTAACTTTACGCATGTTCAGGCTACAGCATGACAGATGACGCAGCAAATAGTGTCATGTGTAAAGCTGTTTCATTCAGTTGACATCGCTACTAGAAATGCCACCTGACAAACGTGATAACAACCCGAGACACCTACTCTGTTTTTGACATATTCCAAGCTGAAAGACACAGACAGGAACAACAGAAACATGAAGGGTTAGCAGCTGCTCAAAACACGAAAACAGGGAAAGGCTCCATGGGATGGGTGAAATGCATTGTTCAATAGGATGGATGAGTAGCAGTACATGTGCATTATGCCGCATTCAAGCTATATTGGAGCTATCATAATTACAAGTTTCCAACTTGTAAATAGTGTTCACATCTACAGTGGCCCTGAAGGTCAAAATGCAACATTTCACAAAACACAACGACATTACACAAAACACGACATTTCACACTACGGAAAGGGAGGGACAACTAGATTGGATCAACCGGAGAAACCGTTTTAGAACATTGCAGGGAAAAGTTGTAGTGGTGTGATCCGGCCCATCTCTGCTCGACTCAAGCCGGCTGACGGCGCCGGCTGCGACTCAGCTTGTCAAGTCGCCAGTGGCTGGTTTTAGAACGTAAGGCACATCACCTGTTTCAACAGCCAATCAGGACGTAGCGAAGTCAGCTGGTCATCTTGACCCGCTCGTTTTTTTATGTTTTCGCCGATTATCCATTCATCCATCCGTCCGTTTTCTTCCGCTTATCCGGGGCCAGGTCACGGTGGCAGCAGGCTAAGCAGGGTTGTCCAGACATCCCTCTCCCCAGCAACGCTTTCCAGCTCCTCCTGGGGGATCCCAAGGCGTTGCCAGGCCAGATGAGATATATAATCCCTCCAGTGTGTTCTGGGTCTACCTGGGCTTCCTACCAGTTGAACTTTGGTTATACAGGGACCGGATGGCTTGTAGCAGCGACCCCGGTACCCCATACTCCCGCAGTACCCCCCACAGGACCACCCGAGGGACACGGTCAAAAGCCTTCTCCAAGTTGACAAAACACATGTAGACTGGATGGGCAAACTCCCATGAAACCCTCAGCAGCCCTGCAAGGGTAAAGAGCTGGTCCACTGTGCCACAGCCAGGATGGAATCCGCATTGCACCTCCTGGATCCGAGGTTCAACAATCAGTCGAAGTCTCCTTTCCAGCACCTTGGTGTAAGCTTTCCCAGGGAGGCTGAGTAGTGTGATACCCCGGTAATTGGAGCACACCCTCCGGTCCCCCTTTTTGAAGATGCGAACCACCACCCTATTCTGCCACTCCACAGGCACTGTCCCTGACCTCCACGCGACACTGAAGAGGCGTGTCAGCCAAGACAGCCCAACCAAGTCCAGAGCCTTCAGCATCTCAGGG
>LKNJ01007454.1:10938-23540 GCA_002120245.1 Maccullochella peelii
CTTCAAACTCTGCCTCCTCCACAGAGGACGTGTTGGTCGGGTTCAGGAGTTCCTCAAAGTGCTCTTTCCACCGCTCGACAACCTCCCCAGTCAACCACTCCAGGTCAACAGCTCTCCTCCCCCGCTGAGCACAACCTGGGCCAAGCCCTGCTTTCCCTTCCTGAGTCGTCTAACGGTTTGCCAGAACCTCCTTGAGGCCAACCAAAAGTCCTTCTCCATAGCCTCCCCAAACTCCTCCCACACTCGGGTTTTTGCTTCGGCGGCCACCGAAGCCGCAGCCCTTCTGGCCTCCCGGTACCTGTCTGCTGCTTCAGGAGACCTCTGGGCCAGCCAAGCCCGAAAAGCCTCCTTCTTCAGCTTGGCAGCTTCCTTCACCACTGGTGTCCACCAGCGGGTTCTTAGGTTGCCGCCTCGACAGGCACCGATGGCTTTCAGACCACAACTCCTAGCAGCCGCTTCTGCAATGGAGGCTTTGAACATGGCCCACTCTTGTTCCATGTCCCCAACCTCCCCCGGGATGCACAAGAAATTCTTCACTACACTACCCTCACTACACGTTTGGGTTTGCCAGGTCTGAAAATACTGTGTGTAGCGAACCCCAGCCAGACAATGGTGAAGCGTACAGATGTTTCAAGAAGCCTTTATTTATGTTTAGCTGTCAGCCATCCATTGAACACAAATTTACTTTCCTAGACCGTAAGAGCTTGTTCCCGTTCCTGCTGGGCACTTATTTATTAACTCATAAGAGCTTTATATTGCCGAGTAATGTCGCCTGACTTTCCTTCTTTCTGTCCTTGCGTCCATTAATTAATTTTCCGTAGTGAGATCCTAATCCTCCGGTAGAAGGCACCAAAATAAAAGCCCCATAATTTAAAAAAAGGGCACTAACAAAATAAAAGCTTACAGGAAGTGGTTACCTTACAATAGACCTTCCTAAGAGTCATTTACTCTGTGTAATGATTACACAGTATTTTTAACGCTGCATTAGCACACACACACACCAATCTGTATTACATCCCATGCTTATGATGCTACAAGCAGAATTGTTGGTTCAGCACAAGTTGGAGTCGAGCTTTTCAGGGCAGAAGGCAACTCACTTCTTAAAGCTGCAATAATAGATGTTTTTGGCCGCTTGGGGGGAAAGCGAAGAACTCTACAACAATCTAAAAAAACATCAAAGGAACACCGCTGGGATATACTGCGATGTTGGCGGAGTGGCCACATTCGAAATTGCAGGTCATGTGACACACTTGGAGCTGGGTAGCAACCATCATTATCCCAGTTTTTGCCATGAGGATTAATAGAAATTTGAAAGACATGAACAGCTACGTTATTTTTATGCCATTCGTGTATGCAGGCAGTCAGCTGGCTTACCAAGAGGAGGACAAAAAGGTGCATGTGTTATGGGCTCAAAAATGTTGCACCCTGAAGAACTTTCATTGGAACCAGTTGGGCACAGTCTTGAAAACTGTAAGAGCTGTAAGATAAGCAGCTCCAACCCACTAAAGGCACAGTTTACACATAATAATGTATCAGATAACATGATTTTCAGATAAATGCCACTTTGGTGTCCAACAGTAAAAAAAAATCTAACAGCTTTAAAGAAGCTGTGTTACTGCGATGTAAAGTCCTGTAATTATGTTGTTTTTCTTTACCTGCATTTTCTTTGCGTCCTTGACTCTTCTAACTTCCAAATATTTCTATTTTTGTGTTTGACCACCAGTATGGCTTGAAAAAGCGTGAGGAGGCCGAGGCTGAGGCAGCAGCTGCTGTGGAGGAGCCTGCAGCCGGCAGCTTGACTCGTCCCAAGAAAGCCGTGCCGGCCGGCTGCGGCGACGAGGAGGAAGAGGAAAGCATCATGGACACAGTGATGAAATACCTGCCAGGCCCGCTGCAAGACATGCTGAAGAAGTAGGCTAGCTTGCTAGCTAACGCTAACGTTATCTAGCTTAGTTCATAGGCTACATTCACAAGGTTGGTTTAAATCAGGTTTTCTTCCCATGCACATGACAGGTATGAACTTTGTTCTGAAAGTACATAAAGTGAAGTTTTATCCAGTGTGGTCTTTTGGTGTTCAGACAAATCAAAGTTTTATGGCTGGGAAAAGAATCAGATGTGAGCCAGCTGTGTGAATTGTAGCCATTAGACTAAGCTAGGTTGACCCAGCGGCCAGGTGAACGTTAGCTTGACCGATGTTAACGTTAGCTATGTTACACTAATGAAGCTGACAGCAAGCAGAGGGCCTAAAAACACAATGTTAGATGGTTTATCCTTCTAGTCTGAGACATTTTAAACTCCTTTTTCCCTGTTCTGCGATAGCTGCTGAGCTCTCACGCAACACTGAAAAATATCCCTGTTCACTCAATTTGTACATAAATAAATGAATACATTACAAGCCTCAAGGTGGGCAAACAATCATAAAATATTATATGAAATGATTATACTAACTGTGTGTCTGTCTCTAAAATAAAAAAATATGTGATAACTTGATAAGCCATATTTTAAAAAGGAAATGTAAAGACTACTGTTGTGTGCTCCTAAAGCTACTGTTTTGTGTTCGACCATGTCTGAAATTTATGTAAAACTTTTTGCACACACTGTTGTTACACAGTCTCTGTCAGACCTACTGTCTGTCTCTCCTACACACTCCCCCAACGCCCAACATCAAAATGTAATAACATCCATGTAGTGTAGTGTTTAAAAATGTTTCTATTCCCCTGTTCAGTGTGTCTCCTTCTTATGTCTTGCATGCCATTTGTCTGGACAAGTTTGTTGTGTGAATATGTACCAAGTCACCCCCCCTGCCCCTTTTATCCTCTTCTTTATCATGCAAAAAATATTAAGGCAATAACTCCTAAGTTTGAGTGTGTTTTCACTACCATGTCGATATAACCGGTAATAATATCAGTAATAAAAAAATGATATGTATGCATTCAGGAAATTTAATTTACAGGTTTGCAGGGTTTTCATTTTTTGTTGTGTCATTGTTTTGATGAAGAATGACCGTGTAGCCGTTCAACAGCCAAAACCTTAAGCTTTCAGCCATAAAACCAGAAATTACAGTATATATACTATTACTATCAGGATCTACTACTAGGGAGAGAATACTGAATGAATCTGTATGAATAAATAAGACGTGTATTCATGATTTTTAAGCTATAGTAAGCAGTATCAACTTGAAAGTTGATTACACGTCTGGATTTTGCATCATGTGAAGATTTGCGAGAAAGAGACCACCCTCCCGCAGTACACGCACAGTGAAATGAATACAGCAGTTCGGATAACTGAACAAGAAGTGTTTTAAAAGAAGACGTGATGCTTGATTCAGTTCCACTTATCGTTGGTTTAGGTGAGCCGCTGGGGGCGACGTGGTATGCCATGAGCAATAAAGGATTATCGTGTATGTTTCTGCCTGAGATTCAATAAAAACTTAAAACCTTGTTCACAGACAGTAAAAAGGTGTGTCATCTTCTGTTCTTGGTGATGTGAGGTTGGCTTCAAAACAAGCGTGGAAAAAGGCAGTGAAAAATACAGTAGCCAACATACTTCTTCCCTTATTCTGGTTGTTATGTTTAAATTCATGTGAAAGGGAGTTTATTCACACGTTCAATGCCTTGAGTCTGTTATGGGCCTTTTTTGAAAAGACATTTTACATGTCACAGTAGAATAAGCACATGTGTAAATAATTAATTGTTTGATTTACCTGCTCTGGTTTCAGGGTCCTGGGGTTTGTGTGCTTGAATAGAACGGAGCCATCGTTAATGTTATTAGTAACACCTGTGTTTCTCCTACTATGACAAGTCAAGATGTCTGCTGTGAAAAAGGCTGATTGTAAAAAACGTCCCATTCTGGGGACATTTTTGTTTAAGACATATTTATAAAAAATAAAGAAAATGACACTTCTACTCCTCAGCAAAGGAAAAAAAAGTGTTAATCAAACAAAATTGGTGCGAATTCTTATACTCTAATCCTTGACTTTTAACTGGTATTAAGAAAATGTCACTCAACAGACATCCAGTCATATTGATGAGACTACTTGTTGGTTTTAGCCGTTACTGTATCACATAGCTGGTTAAGGTAATTTTTGAGGCTGTATAGTATTTGTATTAGGCTACATAATATTGTACGTGTTTTTCATTTTTGCTGTGAGCACCCCCCCACCCCACATACACACACAACAAAGAAAATATAAAATATTCACTCACTCAATCCTCAAATCTTCACTCAAAACAGCAAAATGAAAAAGTCTTCTTTTTCAACACAGTCAAATCAAATCATGGCTTACAATATTTTTCAGGCAGCCTGTTTATTGCTTCATGTCTTGGCTTTTATTTACTATTTAATATTCACCCTGGTCAGAAACCTACATGTGAAAATGTTTGTGTGACCTCTGAGTTTGACCTGGACATGAGATTTGAGTTTGTACATTTTCCAGTGTCACAATGAAAAAAAAAAAAATCTAATTTTCATAGAGGAAGAGAGACCATGGTTATTGTTGGCTGTGCTTGGAGTCCAGTATGACACTGCAACAAAGTTGAACAACTGTTGTCTCTCCATACTATAGATCTTCCCACCTCACACATAACTACATCACAGCTGCATTTTCAACTCTCTTTGTTTCCATATATTTTCATTTATCTTTTTTGTGGTCAACACCATCCTGGTGTGTCCCTTTACATGTCACTCCTGACTGATTAAGTCAAAAGGTTTGTAACTCTGCATATTTTCACACGGTGAATGAGCTGACAACTATTTTTCTTAATTGGGAACAAGAGTCACTCTGTGAAGAGAACCAGAACTGATTAAAAGTAAATGTGTTTTGTTTATTTAATTTCAGTTTTGATCACTGCCATT
The DNA here is from genome assembly GCA_002120245.1 of Maccullochella peelii. NCBI lineage: Eukaryota > Metazoa > Chordata > Actinopteri > Centrarchiformes > Percichthyidae > Maccullochella > Maccullochella peelii. Next base: position 15,793 of record LKNJ01007454.1, read on the forward strand.
TTCAGCTTTACTACACAGCTAGCAGAAGTGTAGCGCTGTTGTTGGTCTGAAGAGGGCAATATAGGGAGCAATGGATAGTCCAACTGAACAGACTTGGTGTATTTCTCATTTTGCCACAGAGCGTCACTGTTGTCTCTATATGGGAGGACACTGCAGTGTACATATCCAACCAAATGCACTTAAAGTTTAAGAACAAAGACATTATTTTCAAGCTTTATTTATTTCATAAACAAAAATTCAACCAAAAAAAGGTGAACTATCTAACAAAACACAGGGTCAAGCACTAAAATATCATAAAACACTAGACAGAAAAAAAGAACAGGACACACAATGACTGCAAGTGGCAGGAGTCCTTGTCCTCTTTTCCTTTGGTTTTACAAATGTTTACATCCATAATTACCATTTGCTAAACAACACCCACAGTACTAAACGAGAAAATAACAAAGCAGTGATATTAAATAACATTAAATGGGTTACCTAACCCTTAAACATGCTGTCATTTTCATCTCTGAGTGTCAGTATCGGGTACAGTTGTTGACATCATGGAAACATGGATGGTACACAAGGGTCTGTTTTACCTTCGAGTCTGCAACTGGTAGTTTACCCATTTTCTTTAAGCAAGAAATACAGACCCATTTCTTCTTGAGCCAATAAAAATGTAACAAGTGTACAGACCATTTCTGGTGATTTTTACTGGGGCTGTTTTATTTTCAGCCAGCAACATATTAGCTCTAGTTCCTGGTTAGATAGCAGCTAACCCTTCTTTTTCTTATTGTGCTGTTAACTTTAAAGTTAGAAGAAATCCCATTAAGTGCTGCAAAATAAACCATTCCACATTCCAACATGTGTAGTTGGAACTGGTAACAAGGACATAAACATGCATTCACAGTCAGACCTTAATGAGAAGAATATTTCCATCATGAACTCTTAAAAGGACCAATCCAGGATCAGAGTGTGAAACCATATTTCAGATGTTCAGTGGGTGATTTAAGACCTGTCTCAGCTAACAAGCATTTTGAAAGTCTGTTAACATTTGTTGAATTTAAATGGATCTGTGTAATCTGACCGCTGTAAAGACATTAGAAGTTTCCTGTGTTTTTAAATCTGTGTCTACCATTCATTACTAAATTACTCCAAACCTGGAGTGAGGTGTTAATGTGAAACCTGCAATAAACAGTAAGTCAACAGTACCAACCATTGCATATTAAACCACACGTTTTAGCTCCAGTAAATAAAAACAAACAAACACAATCAACAAACCAGACCTGGTTGAAAGTGTAACAGAAGTCCATTCAAATACTGGCAGTTACTTTGGGTTATTATACTCTGACTGACTTACATAGTGGGTTGTAGACAATAAAGTCTATATAACAGTAGTAGGATATTTTACAATGGGTTCATAGAATATCTCATTTCAGTAAATAAAACTTGAATTGGCAGTTGCCATTCCCAGCTAGCAGGAATGCTCTGCACTGGACTGGTAATAATACATGCTGGATAACGTAACAATGTAAAGTGTAATTAGAGTGTACATTTTCATTTACAGAAACATTTTTACAAAAGTTACTACACCATCCAGCACAATCAATCCAAGTCAAGTATTTGAATGGCTTCTGACTCTTTCCCAGGTCTGTCACAAATAAATATACTCTGTATATAGCGACAAATCTCACAGTAGCCAGGTTTATAAATCTGTCCATTACTGAAGAATCTGTACAGAAATACTATTTAGAACCAATAGGAAAAAGACCACAACATCAGATTTTTACAATCAGGTCAAAATCCAATAATATAGCATTTCTCTGAGCTTTTTTTTTTTTTTTTAGGTCTATGAAATTCAAATGGGACATTGGCTTTGGTGTATAATTGGTGGAAAATACAATAAAGTATTGTGTGTCGACCATGGAGTAACATCAGAAACTTTTGGGAACAACAGTAATGACAGACCAACTCATTTACAGCATGATAATAATATTAATAATTAGAATTCATTCAACTCATCAACAGGGATTGCTAAAAGTGTCCTGTCGCCTTTCAATGTGCCCTCATTCAAAACCAGACCTCCAGCACCCTTTATTAAGATTGAGATATTGAAGGATTCATGATGACAAAGTAAGCCATACCTGGTTAGTTCATACAAAGAGCGACAAATGTTCAAGCCTGGAACCAAGTCAAAATTCAAACTTCAGAGCACAAAAAATAAGTACACAATCTCACCTTTTGCATGCACTGAAAGCTGATAATCCCATTGGATCCTTTAATATCTACTAAAAAAAGAGTCTGGAAAGTAGAAGTAGTTCAGAGATGACCTCTGAACTCCAAACAACTGAACCTGATGTGACGGGCATGGTCTTCTGAGTAGGTCATCGGAGGGTGTGAGGCTGTAGAGGGTTACAAGACGGGGTTTGGAAAGATGGTAGGGGACGAAGGGGAACAGAGGGTTGAGGGCAGCCCTGGTTTCTACACATTCGTCCGACACTTGGGGAAGATGGGTCCTCCCTCAAGCCTTCTCTTTCTTACTGTAGATGGAGATGAGATGGGGGGGGGGGGAGACACAGGAAGAAGAGACCGAATGACAGATGGAGAAAAAAAAAAGATAAAGAGGTGAAAGGATGAGAGGGAAGGAAGGGAAACGAGAAAGAAATTTCAGTTTATATCTGCATTGTATTCAATTATCACACACAAATTTGCCACATAGGGAAGCTGGAGACTTTGGGCCAATGAGGGGTTTGTGGCCCCAGAACAGTTGCCCACTTTGCCCAGGTTTGCAGGTAGCTTTGGATAAGAGCAGTGTTTGAAAAAGTAGAAGAGTGGACAGAGGAGGCCAGATGCTCCGGACAATGCAGGAACAGTAGAAACAGCAGATCAGGAGAAAAGAATGATCAAAAGGAGTAAATAGGCCAAGAAGAAACATAAATAAAGTAGCCATAGACTACAGCCCCGATTTATTACTGAGAAAGTGATGCAGAAAACAGATGAAGACCATGAAGGTTTCTGCAGCTTCACAGTACAGCCAGAAGAAGATGGAACTCCCAAAAACTATAGCAAGCAAAAGAAGTCCAATCAGATTTCAAAGACAGAAGAGGTAAATAGAGATGCTGTTGTCCAGTGAGTTAGGGGATCAGTGTTTAAGACATATGACAGAAGCAGCCTGTGCAAATGAATCTTATCTGCAGTTTTTTCTGCTGTATTTCAAAAGTACGAATCATTTTAGCCTTGCAGTTACTTCAGTAATATTTCATGGTCAAGTTTACTTTTCATTCTTTTATTCCAATTGAGCAAAAGTTGAGTGCGCTCAGATTTTTTTGTCCTATTTCTGGATCTTCCAGATTTCAATATTGTCCAGTGTGTTGCCTTATTGGGCAGAGGTTCATACACTTTTTTGAGAAGTGTAAAGAAAAAAAAATCTATTCTGGCTATGGTGGGGACTGGAGAGCAGCAGCAGCTATTTGGGAGACACCCTCAGTGGTCTTTGCAAACCAAAGATGACTGGAAGATGAAAAGAAGGAAAGTGATGATATGTGCCGTGGAGAAGCAACAGAAGCTCTCAGAGGAGTACGACAGGTGGTGGCAGCGCTTTCCCGTGGTCTGGAAAAGACCCAGGTGATGTTGGCAGAAGAAAGGCAAGGCTGAGCGGTCAAACGGTGCGGTGTTGGTGTTTCTGTTACTTTGTCTTGGACTTGAACTTTTTCCCGAAGGCCCTCTCCAGCTCGGGGACAGACAGAGTGAGAGTGAAGGAGCCGTCCGACTCTGACCTGACGACACGGGCTTAATGATGATGGGGGGGAAACGTTATGACAAGATTATAACACATTTAACTTCAGGTGGTTTAGGACACAAAACAAGCAGATTAATTAGGCACAAAGTCCAGAAACTATATCCAAACGTAATCATAATTCTGAACTTAACCTAAACCCTGTACTAACCTTTGGTGGAAGTGAAGACAGCCAAATTGTCATCAATTCAAACTAACCCTCACCCTCTATACCTTAAACTGCTCCTCAGATTACGTTCAAGAACAAACACACTCACACAAACCGAAGTACTCATTTTGTGAAGCTTATAATGTTACTTTGAGACTGTGACTTCTATCACACTGGAGATAATGTAAAATAAAAAAATGAAATCAGCAAATACAAGAATTAATAATAAAGTGCCCAACCATTTCTTTCACCAGTTTCATTTTGTTCTCTCTCTCTCATGCACAGAGCCTTATCTTAGAGCTGATGTCATAACTCAGGAAGCCGCTGTTTTGATTGGCCGGGGCTTTCTGGCCGTACTACTGAGTTAACAACTGATGATATCACTCTGATTCTTCTGTTAAGAGTCTGATTAAAGTAGAACCCAAGGAGATATAGTGAAGATAAAGTGTCAGCATTGACGCACGTAACAACCAACGCTGCCAAATGCAATACTACTAAAAGACTGTGTGCGAGTTACATAACTAACTAAAGCACTATGGGGTGAATCAGTCATCAAATACAGACACATTATCAGTTTAACTTGTGTCATGTTCCCAAATCAGTTTCTCTAGAGCAGGTATAAAATGTGTATTTGAATGTGTCCGTTTCCAGGATTCAATGCTGCAGACATCTCTGCATGTCTGCCTGTCTGCGTGTGTGTGTGTGTGTGTGTGTGTGTGTGTGTGTGTGTGTGTGTGTGTGTGTGTGTGTAACCCACCCAGGTCGTTGTTGTTCATCATGGCATTGGAGCCTCGGAGGCGTGGGCCCTGCTGGGTGAAATGATATCCAAACTTCAACAGCGTGGTGTTTTTCTCCAGCATGCTGGCTATCTCCATCTCCACCTTGTTGCCTAATGGCTGGCTCTGGAGTTTGGAGAGGGAGAGTGCCGGGAGTGAGGGATGGAGGAGGAGGAGGAGATATAAGAAGTAGAGAGAGAATTAAGAGTGGGTAAACCTAGTGAGATAGGAAAAAAGAAAGAGACAAGAGGAGGAGTACACAACTGATGTCTGCCATCCTCAACAAAAAAAACAAACAAAAAAAACACAACACCAGTGCCACTACAGATAAGGTGGTGATCTCCATGGCAACAGAGGATGATGTGGCAGGGGGTAACATGCTTTTTCAATCTCGGTTTTATATAATTTAAATAAATCAATAATTTCAGTCAATGGGAGAGAAAGAAAGATGGGAGATGCAGGAAAGAAAAGAGTCGATGAATCATTCAACAAGTTGAACTAATGAGGGAGCAGTGAGTCACACATGTACAACTATGCAGTATGACACATCACAATGCAATCAGGGAGCATTACACTGAAGTGGCAAAGATGGCCTGTGTATACTACCTGACACATACACCCACACTCACATTTCTATGCATGGTACGTGTGTACGGGTTTGCATGTACACTATTCAAGTGGGTTGAGTGTGTGTGTGTGCGCGCCAGCTGGTACCTGATTGTCTATCTTGAGCTCCTGTAGCGTGGTGTTATTCTGCAGTGACTCTATGAGGGCCAGGATCCCTGTCCCAGTAATGAAGTTGGACTCAACGTTCAGGCTCTTCAGCGTAGTGTTCACCTTCAACATCTCTGCCAGGGCCTGAAGAAACACACAGCAGATACTGGATCTCAATTCACTCATTGCTTTGCAGCCACTTGCCCTTAACTCGAGACTGGTTGCCAAAATGAGGTATACATCATCATAAAGTGTCTATGCAAGACTGCTTTATGCACGTCTTATTAGATAGGAAAATAATGGAAAGTAATAGAGGGATGATATGCAATACGATTTATTAGGAAGACCTTAACCCCACTGCACCGTAATAAAAATATGATCAGCAATACAAGTTTTGGTTGTTATTAGCGCCATTATCACAATAACCGATAACTAACACAAGGCGGTTGGTGGAACGTTTTAAAGGCAAAAAAGACAAAACGTTTTTTTTCTCCATAAAAGAGGATTTGCATTAAAATAAAGAGTTACTCAGGTTAAATCTTGAAAACAAAAAAAGTGTTAATAATGGAATGATAATATAAAAATGGCAAACATGCATTTTTATGAACAGTGCAACTCCACAGATAAATCAAACTAATCCACACCATTACATTTTATCTTGTTGGCCTGTGTTTCAGAGAAATGTAGCAATAAACCAGGTAACATGGATTCTGTGCAGCATTTTGAGTTCAGTTGTGACTTACAAATGCTACAGGGTCGTTGCTCCTGGTTCCTACAATACTAAACCTCTCCACCACGGTGTTCTTCATCAGAGCCTCAGCGTACGCCTTCAGAGTCTTGATGGGGATGTTCTGGGTTCACAAAAACACCAAAACATTACAGCTCAGTAAATGTTATGTTTCATACATTATTTTTTCTCAAATCCAAAAAAGCAAAAAGATTCGGAGTCATTTAGGTTTCTGTGTTTTTATTTAAAAAGAAAAAATTCTGTTTCATGATTTCAGTCACTCAAATTAAGAGGATCTATCTGCACTGCATCTCTGAGGCAACACGTGTTAGACTATATAGACAATATCATCATAAACAAAACTGATTTTGTGGCATTGAATGCGCATTCTTCACACTAAATCTAATAGAGTTTCAGTTAAAGCAGGCCGTCCAAATCCAAATCAATCCCTGTTGAATCTGAGTTTGAAAATATAGGATTAAATTCGTACCCTCTCTTGTTATCCTCAACAGAATATGCACACACACACACACACTTACACACACACTTACCTTGATGTTGTTGAGGTTGACCTCAACCAGGTTAGGGTCGTTCCTCTTCAATCTCAACAGGGTGTCTTCTATGTCAGTGGAGTTGGGCTCTTCATCAGGGACTGGTTTATACTGGGTGCACTGGATCACACCTACAACACATTTACAGAACACAGTCTTACTGTGGGAACAACACTCATTTAAGGATTTCTAAATCTATATAATCGAACACTGTAAACAGCATTTTCTGGACAGTTGATTGCTTGAGAGTCTGTTAACTTATCTGTCTGCATTGCCTTCTATACTGTTCATGAAAGTACAACATTTTCCCCACAGTCAGTGATGATGTTAAATATTACTCTTATGGGTCTCTCTGCTGATTCAGAAGTGAACTTTCTCGATCTACAGAGGAGCATGTCATCCTTCAACTAAAGAGAAAACACCACATTTATAAAATGACAAAATACGTTTTTAAACTTAGTTTTTTTTAAAGTTTGTTTTGATGAAGGATACCATAGAATATATAGTTATACTTTACCTGAAAATACATTTTTGAAGAAGTTTTTTAAAGAAATATTCTTAATATAGGTAATCCATCACTGAACTTTTACTACCACAGCAGCAGATGTGATGTTGAGAGTGATGGATTATGTAACTCAAGCAAGTTCCAGGTCCCTTAATTATTTCATGCAGTGTTGAAATGAAGATAAAACAGAACAGGATTCTTTGGAAAATGCTTGGCAGTGACAAAACATGTAAAAATACATTTAGCATACAGCTTACTAGAGCAATAAATGTGTGTTTTATTTCATGTATCAGTAATTGAGGTTGTTCGTCAGAGATTTAATGAGGTATAAAATCAGCTTGGACCAACGTTTGGTCAGTATAAATACTTTCTGTAAGTCTACAGTAATATTGGGACACTAATTTACATTAACATCCAATTTACAGCATTATGGATTTCGCAGTATCAGATTAGGCAAAAGCCGAAGACCTCACTGTTCGTTTTTGAAATACAGATCTTTGTCAAACAATAATGAGAAAAAAAAACATTGTTCTAACACATTTTTTTTTTTTT
>LKNJ01007455.1:0-12586 GCA_002120245.1 Maccullochella peelii
TTAATATGTCATCATGTGGCATTATTAGCATATCATGTGTTAAAAGGTAACAGATGTGTGTTTTTTTCTGAATGAGACTCACTCTACCTGCTGCTCCTCTCTAATCTGCTAATACAGTAACTTTACTGGCTCCAGTAAAAGCCAAACTACCCAGTAATCCTTTCTTGTCATGTGATCAAAACCAGGAGGTCAGGTGATTTAGTGATACATGTTGGATTTTATTATTTCAACTACAGCTGTAGGATTCTTTGACTGAGAAAATTCTGCTTATTCCAACAAATGGATCCAGAGCTCTTTTCTGAATTTTATGACTGCAGTGAATGTGTGTGTGTGTGTGTGTGTGTGTGTGTGTGTGTGTGTGTGTAGTTCACATTCCTTCCAGGATGTGGAGTTACAGGAGCAGGGAAGGTCCTGTTGTACGAACACTACACAAATATTTTTTAATTAAAAACGAAATTCCACCCTAAAACAATTTGGTTTTTTACAGTGCTCTGTTAGAGGTTAGTTTTTGTTTGGGGTCCATTTTTGCTTAAACCCTCTGAATGGATCAGTGTGGTTCTGCTCTGGGTTTATTTACCAGTGGAAGTCCTTACTAAACAGTGATTGCTTTGAAATGAAAGTAGGGGTTTCCTGTTTTCTTCTGTCTTTCTCCTATCCTCATTTAGTTCTCATTAAGTCCAAGGATATCACTTAATTGGTGCATAATTTCATCCTAATCAAGAAACCACAATGCACATGCCCTTTGTCATTGAGCATTTGTGAAACATTTGCTTTTACACATTATTGAAGAACAGTTACACTGTAAAATCTGAAGTGAAATTCTGTAAAACCACCAAAATGACTTGGCAGTGCAGAAATGGAAATAATGTAAACTTAACTAGATAGTTTGCAACACTGTCTTCTACTAAATATATGTTAATATACTACAAATTTACTTTGCAAAATATGCATTAATATGCAACATTTTTTCCAACATACTGTAGGAAGTGTGACTGAAGTCAAAAGTCAATGTGCTTCTAGTCAGCGATGACGCTTTTCTTAACGTTAACCAAGTGCTTTGAGTTCCCATAGACATAACCATTAATATGTTGATCTTGAATTAGGAGCAGGTATTTTAGGGAAAACTAATTAAATTAGTTGACAGTGAACAGCTTGCGGATACTGTCAATATAAGCATTTACATGTTATGTTGGCAAACATGACTAAGAGTCTACAGCCATGCTAGCAGCTCTGTGAGACTGCTTAGGCACAGTGGTGCTTTGAACGAAATGCTAACATCGGCATGCTAACATGCTTACAGTGACAATGCTAACAGACTGATGTTTAGCAGGTAATATTTATCAGGTTCACCATCGCAGTTTATCAGCTGAGGCTGAAAGGAATGTCTTTAGTTTTGCTGGTATTTGTTCATTCATTATTGAACAAATTTAAATTTGGACCTGATGATGGTGCTAGATAAAAAGTTGGCTGATCAACAAAGTCATTAGAATTCATCTAGGAACCTTGAACATCTGTAGCATATTTCCTGGCAATCCACCAAAATAGTTGTCAAGATATTTCATTCAAAACCAAAAATGTCAATCTCATGGTGGCGCTAGAGGAAAAGTAAGGAGATCAACAAAGTCATCAAGACTCATCCTCACGGCTCTGATACTGTTCTTAATCCAGAAACTGAGCAGTGTGCAACACAGTGAGTATTTTTTTTGCTCTCTGGCTATAACTTTGGCCTTGAAATGAATGAAAAAGGGAAATGTAAATTTTGTTCTCTGCGCAGTCCAGGGGGTGCAAGGTGTGACCTGGCACGTTGTATTGCTGTTCCCAATGCAGCAGTGACAAAAGAAGGATAGATGGAGGAAAGATGCCTGATGGTGGAAGTTTGCCACAGTTACATCTGAACCCCAAAAAAGTTGTCATGCCTTATTGTTAATTAAGCATTTCTTTTTTATAGTCAATCCTGTTCCCTGATGAGTCCGTTAGTCATTGTAAAATGCTAAATGTGTGTGGGTTGTCCTGTGTTTGTGTGTGTGTGTGTGTGTGTGTGTTTGTGTGGCAAGTGTGTGTGGTTAGAGGGCAGCCTGGTGAATTAGTATGAGTGAATGTGTTGGCCAGTAATTTCAGTTATAATGAACAGGGAGAGAAGCCAATGATGAGAAATCATTTATTCATAAACAAAAGAGAGGATGAGATGGAACAACCTGTTTTGAATTTAAAAACTGCTAAATTATCCAAACCCAGGCTGCCGTCACCTCGCCACTCTGCTGCTATTGATGGTAATCCAGCTTGTCATCATCATCAGCCACTTTGGACTAAATGGAGCACTGAATCATTGGAGATGTGATGTGTGGGAGGTTCTCTAATTTTGCCCTGTTGTTATTGTCAGAGCATGAAGCTAATGTTACAAAATTAACTTTAATTCATGGGAACGTGAGCTAATGATGATTTTTTGGGGAAATATGAGGCTTTGGCAAGGACTGATAAGGAACAAATACGGCACAATGTATAGTATCACTCTGTATATCCAGTTCACTCTACATCCAATGCTGAATTGCAGAGTATGGGTGCCACAGTGTAGGTAGAAATAGTGAGTGTCTGGTGAAGTAGTTGCAGTCTAAAAAGCATGAAACAAGCTACAAGCTACGCTACAACATGCTCCCCTAAATCACAGAGTGGAACAGTGTGCAGAGCCTGAAGTGACTCAGGGTTGAGCAGACATTGTAGTAGTACAGGGATGTGCTACTTGGGTCCTGGTTTTCCTGAAATAACTGAGAAAAACTGCCATGGTGGTCAGAAAAGGTCGCTTGTTTAAAATGAAACTTAACTTGTTGCTGCAGTTTTCTGGAATCAAGTAATCTGAGTTTATAACATAAGGGGTGATCTACATGTCTGGTCATTTAAAATCCCAAATTTAAATAAAACTCCTAATCTGATTGAATTAAATAGAACAGAAATGCATTTTGACCCTATTGGCTGTTTTGTCACTTTCTCCAAGATCAGGTTTTAAAGGATAATTTTATTGAAGCGATGTTGCCAGAGTCTAGAATGTAAATACTGTATTTTATTTTGTTTAACATGCAGAGCATAATTTTATAATTATCAAAAATAAGACCATAGTAATAAACTATCCTTTAAATCATCCTGTAAAGACTAAATGCAACACCTAATCACTTGTCAGTATATGTTTAGGAATGTAATCAGTAGTGACTAAGACCTGGAAATGGTCTGTGCGTAGCAGACTCTAGAATTTTATATTTAATTCTTGTTTAATGTCAATAATCTCCTGCAGAATTAACCTAGTTTTTTCACCATTGGTTGCCAGACTGCACATGGAGACGGATCATCCAACAGACTCAGGCAGTCTTCAAGAGAGATTTCACACACACACACACACACACACACACACACACACACACACAATGCAGCGCAGAGATAAGTGTTGAGGGAAAAAGGCATCACTTACACAGGTAAAGTGATGAAAGAGAGAAAAAAGGCGTTAAGCCACTACAGAAGTGGAGTTGAGGGACGCAGAAGAGGAGGAGAGGGTTTAAACCCAAGGATGAGAAGAAGAGATGTGATAAAAGAGTGAAATGTTCCACGAGAGCAGCAGAGGAGATAAAGAAGAGCGGAGGGGTGTAAAGAAAAAGCCAGAGCGGAGTTGGGTTAAGTGCTATCTCGGTGAGCAGAGTGGTTCCTGCACCGACAAGACGCTGGCCACATCAAACGGCACGTGCTGCAGCGCTGGATAGGCACTAAGCACACACACATACACACTTCCCCCATCTCCGTCATGTACAGTACAGTAGCTATCTTGTGGTGACAGTGCAAGCCAGAAGTTGTCAGCTACAAAGCTTGCGTATTAGTGAAGCTACTGTAGCCTGAATGGCCACTGTGGAATCAGAAGGGGGTAATCTGGAGAGAGGAGGAGGAAAACAGGGAATTAAAGGAGGGAAATATGACAAGGATAGAGATATGATGAAGAAAGTATGGTGGAAAGAAGTACAATTCAGGAGAAAAGTGGAAAAGAGAAGGCAAAATGAAGACTAAGGGGGGAGAAAATGGATGGGAAGAAGAAGATGAGATGAGATGGGAGATGGGACGATGGGAATGAGAGGATAGAGAGAAGTGAGAAAGGGGTAGAGAAGGGAGGAAAGAGGCAACTGGCAATGAAAAGAGAGATTGAGAAAGCCAGAAGGCTCAGAGAAGACAAAGGGCAAAATGCAGCAAAAGAAGGAGGAGGAAGAAGAGAGAAGGGATAGTAAGCGAGAGTAGCAGGACGAAAAGAAGCCAACACAGCAGGAGGGTGAGCCAGATCAGGAGATGGGAAGAGGAAGCTTGCAGAACAAGTTGAAACAGAGACAAGGACCGAGGAGAGGGATGGAGAGAGGAGATGAAGTGAAGCAGAGGACTGGACGGTGAGCATTTTCTCATCCACCAGGAATCCCTGCTAGCTTTCACCGCTGCTAATCCTGGGAAGAGTCATACCTTCTCAAACTGGGGCATCAAGCTGTGCCTGTATCACTCCAACCCAGATAATTCCAGTTCATACTGGGCCTGCAGTTAAGAGACTTTTCTAATTCACACTCCCTACAGAGTCGGGAGATTACTCAAGTTCATACTTCAAATTACACCCTTTTTAAAGGATCATTGCATTAAGATTCAGCCCCACGAGGTGAGAACAAGTAGTTTTGAATTGATTTCTATCATTTTCTGGCACTGGGGTAATTTTTTTTCATTGAGGCTTCAGTGACTCAGACTAGTTACTGGAGCAACATTTTGTTGCTAAGCAGTAGTCGCCAGAGTTCTGCCAAATGGCTTGACTTGCATTTACTACCTGGCAAGAAGCTTATGCAAGGAGCTGTTGGGGTCTCGCTGATTTCAGATGAATGGATATACTGTAGTGCTATACATGGGTATAAGCTCTGTAAGCCATCTAGCCAAGGTTTTCACAATATTTATGCAAAGTTTCTTGACATACAGAGCGAGGATGTCTAATGCATTTCATAAAAGCATCTTGGCATTTCGATTCATTCATTAATCATAGTTGCTGTCTCTGGAATAGCCTCCAACTTGTACACCTTGACATGCATTCGCAGAATAAAAGAGGGCCATAGTTGGCTCAATAAGTTTTTCTATAGGTTTTTTATTGTAATTCAGTGGGTGTATCTCTCTCTCTCTCTCTCTGTGTGTGTGTGTGTTCACTGACATGCAAAGCAAAAATCAAGGTATTCAAGACAATTTACACCCAGTTATTAGTACCCTGTCTGACAACTCAATTCACCTACTATCAAGCACACACAAAATGATACCAGAGTAATAACCTACCAGCTCTGTCACAGACTTAAATTATTATTAATATAAAGAGCTTCATCCTATGCATTTTGAGAATTTGATAGGTGATTACTTTAGAAAAGGAGTCAGCAAAATGTAAAACTGCAAAGTGCTGCACTCTGTCTCTGCAAAACAATCAAAAACGGCATCATAAGATCTGATGATCTGATGATGGTGTCCTTGTTTGACAACTTGAGGCTGGATTTTGTTATTTTGGCTTCTGGGTCTTGACATTAACTTGTGAGGTAATACCATGACTAAAACTATTAGGATGTTTGGCAGGAAAGCCATGGCTGAAATTATTTTTTGGAACGAGATTAACTTTATTTAACTTTAACTTTTCTCTTTACCTTGATAATTGATTTTAGTAGAGGAAAAGTATAAAATCTGTACAGTTTTTAGGATCCATGTTGATCTGACTTGATTCATTTTGTGCCACAAAAGAACCTAAAAAGACATTTTGTCACTCAGCTAACACGCTGGGTGTTAAATGGACCAACATACAATACAATAACGCAATTTGGGAAATACAGTGCTCTGCTGATTGTGGCCTGAATGGAATTTTCCATTGAGAAAGATGGAGGTCTGTTCTCATCAACGAGTGAAAATCCTGCACAGTACCGCTCAGGTTTGTCAACATCACACATTTTTAAACAACACAGTTTCTCCGTAATGGCTGATGTACAGTCTTCACATGTCAGCACTCTATAAACATTCATCACGTGCCATTAATTGACAGTCGTAGGTTGTAGGAACGCGAATGTCGGTCAGCAGTTAAGGTGAGGGGTTTTCAAAGTTAATCACTGCTTAAAGGGATTCTTTTAAATTGTAGTTCATTAATATTATTCCTCTGTGTCCTACAAGCACGGAGTAGTTGGAGGTTATTCTCTGGTTCTTTATTTATATAGATTTCTGCAAAGTTAGCTCCCTGACTAACATGCATCCAGAGAAGAAAATTACTCGTTTTTATGTCCCACAATTGTTATGACTCCAACAATTACAGGACTGTCTCATTGTCATGCCAATTTGAATCAGAAATACTTTGAAATTGTATTTTAAAGAGCATCGATGGAGCTACATGATTACAAAGAAATTGTAATTTATTCAAAACCTAGTTCAGTTTTCATTTTTTATTAACAATGTATTAACAAAATGAATATATTAGTCTTGGAAATCTTGTGCGACCCCATCTCCTAAGTGTTATCCTGATCCCAAAGTTAGTTTACTGTAAGTCAAAGTATCACTTCAAGAGTCATTTCAGTTGAAGGATCTTTTAAAACAAAATGATATGCTTTGAAAGAGTGCTGACAGGTAAAGTGACTTTACATTGGTAATGTGAGTCATCACATTTATGGATGACAGTGTGTACTCATTTATAGAAACAGGTTAAAAATGTGTGGTTTGTGGTTAACTAATATAGCAAAATGGTGATATGTCTCGCAGACATAAAGGTTATGTCAGTGACTTTTGTTTTCATCTGAGATGAAAATGTAGTATTCCATAATACTACATGTTGCTGCTGTCCGTTCCTTTCTTCAGTTGTCTGTCTCTCTGTTTGTAAATTAAAAACAGTCAAATTCTCTTCTGCTTCTCTACCACCTTTTGAGTCTAACAATATGCTGTGGGCACACACAGACTCGTGCAAAGAATGGCTGCTGTCACCATTTTTAACAGGCTGCTGCAGCTCTGTTTTCCTTGACAGAGAGCTGTAAAGTACAGCGAGCTGCCGAGGATGCTACTGTAAACCAGTCATTTCTCTGTGATATTGTATACATCAGCAATGTACTCTCACACATTGGCACAGACAAAAACATCTGCTTTTTTTTTAACTTCTCTTCACTGGTTTTTAACAGTAATTGAAATCATACATCCTTGTATCACTTTTCCTTGGAATGTATCTCATATATAGAATTTGACTGGAAATAGTTTCTTCTAAATCTGTGCCTTTTTAAACATTTTTCATGCTGTTTTGAGCCGAAGCAAACTGAGGCTGAGCTGTATGCCATGCTGACCGGCTTTATGTGTTGCTCTCATGGATACAGGAACTTCAGAAATTGAAATTTACTCAGCCTGCTCTCTGTCCATCCATTTATTCACTTCCTCTGTGAGTCCAAGATCCTATCGAACACACCTCCTCTGTCTTCATTATATCTCTATATAAATCTCAGACTCTCTACATGTAAAGTGTTTGCCATTTCTCTCAACCACAAATCATACGTGGGTACAGAGTCTATTTTCCACACTCGCAAAATTAACTTCTTCGCAATCACCATTCCAGACAAAACAGCCATTTTTTCATACTTATTGGCAAAGGATGAGGAGCTTTTTGCTCCAAGGATGGCTATGAGCAGGTCAAACATTTTAACCATATGCAATGTCGTGTGTAGATGGACTTTATACTAACTTTGTGTAAACAAGTTTTACATCGCCCATCAGCTCATGCAGGTGGGGCAGTTAACCAGACATATATTTGCAAAACCACCCAGTTAATCCTTAAAGTCTTTTCCCTTCTAAAACTGAAAATACTGTTTGAAAACACTTCTGAAATAGCGCTAATGGTCTAACATACTGGAAGGATGCTTTAGAAGCATTTAGAGATCATGCCAATAAAAAATATCCCATATTGAAATGTTTCATGAGGGCAAAGCTGATGATTGAAGTTTGACTCTTTAAGAGTTTAATGAAATAGGGAAAGACTGAGGAATGCAACTGAAACCTTGATATTTGGTGGCAGAGGAGGTCTGAGACGTTCTCAGCAAGACAAAAGGGTGGAGACTGGGTGTTTAGGTATACAGGTTTTTATCATTTTTCTTTCTTCCTCTCTGTATGACAGCATTTATTGTGTAATTGATCGGACTAGTTTAGCCCCATTGTGTTCTTGTGTGTGTGTTATAAATGATGGTCTCCATCTAATTTTAACTTATCTTGTGGTATTTTTAAACAACATTTTTGTTGTTGCCTTAAATGTACTTTTTTGGCCACTATAGAGAAAAACAAGGCTGTGTGCTTTCTGATGATTGTCCCAGGCCTGTTTTGCATTTGTGATGAAGCATTCTTGTTAAGCAGAACACCATGACATTCCAGCCAACTTTTTATATATTTATTCTGGTTTAAAATGAATGCAACAAAAGTTTAACAGGTCAAGCATCAGTTGTTCGTCTTAATTATTGAAATGTTAATGAGTAACCTCAGAGAAACATAATTACTGTGAAACATAATTGCCTTATCTTTACCCCCCCCCCAACCAACCTCCAATAATTACTGTGAATACACAGGACACACATTATATTTCCTTTTACAAGTTGAATTGACAACTTAA
Organism: Maccullochella peelii; assembly: GCA_002120245.1. Classification (NCBI taxonomy): domain Eukaryota; kingdom Metazoa; phylum Chordata; class Actinopteri; order Centrarchiformes; family Percichthyidae; genus Maccullochella; species Maccullochella peelii. Next base: position 8,645 of record LKNJ01007455.1, read on the forward strand.
ATACAGCCACATTTTTTCAGCTTTTTTCTTTGCACTGATCAAAAGGAAGATTTTTTTTTTCTATGCATCTGAAGACAGGAAGAGAGGCGGGAGGGAGAGACATGCTGGGAGAATCATAAAGCAACAGAGACGGAGGCAGTGAGAAAATATCAGTGTTCCTTGTGAAATTGTATACTGTATGTGTGTGAATCATTCATAGATCTATAGCGATATCTCAGCAGGTTAGAGACTGAAAAAGAGAAGTTGTTTCATTGAGAGCAGCGTGTGTGTGCAGTTAGGTTACACTTATCTAGGCTTAAATATTCATTCTCTTCAGTTTCATTTCTCAAAGAAAACTCATCTCTGGACATTGTTGTATATGTGCTTGTGAGGAAATCAGGGCAGATCTATTCTAAACTGCATGAACAAAGGCAGGGGCAACAGAGACAGGGCCCTCTGAACTACGACATTATGAATAAAATAAAGATAATAATGAATGAGAAATACATTTTCAGCTTCTTGCCGGCTGGAGGGCCAGCAAAGTTTGTCATCTGTTCATTTTCCACTTGTTTCTGTCAGTTTGATCTCTGCCAACAACAGACTCTCTCTGGGCTCCTTAATCAACTGGTTACATTAAAGAAAATGGCGGTTTCAGTGCTTGACATTCATACTTTATTCTCACAGTCTAAAGTGTCAAAACATCAACTTCGATTCTTTCCATGGAGACAGAGCAAATACTGTATAATGCTATTACACACGGGGCCACATGACGTGCCATCTTTGTTCGCTTGATTCACTGGTTCCATTTTGGTTTGTCGCCTACAGAAACTTTCAAAAGCTTCTCTCCTAGAGGCAACATTGCTCACGTTGTAGTCACCTTTAAATTCATCTATACATAATTATTATAATTGTTTTTTACATGGATTCTTTTCCTAGAATGTTTTTTTTTAGCCACGCTAGCATAATGGCTCTAGAGATGGCAATGTCGGTCAGTTGGTTCGTCTACCACTTTGGTCCAGACTGAAATATCCCAGCAAATATTAGATGGAATGTCATTAAATTTTGTACAAACATTCATGGTCCCCAGAGGATGAATTCTACAGACTTTAGTGATCGCCTGACTTTTTCCTCTAGTGCCACCATGAGCTACACGTTTGTGGTTTTGTGTGTTGACAACTATTGGATGGATTGCCATGAAAATTGGTACGCAGACTCTGAATGACTTTGGTGATCTCTTAACTTATTTCTTTTTGTATGTTTATGTTTTCCTCAAATAATGGCTTTGCTTCTCACTGACTGTAAGAAGCAAAGGTCAGTGTTGGTTCCTTTCAACCATGATGATGATGTTTCACTAACCTCAACCAAGTGCTTTTAGTAACCATAGCAGTGATGGGTCAGAAAACGGCCAATAACAATAAATGTCTGTGTTTTGCTTATCAAAGCAAGAACAAATCCATTGGTGGTCTCTTGTGCAAGAAAATTGGCCCGTAACAACGTTTCCTCAAATATAATAGCTATTATTTGGTCAGCTGCATGATATTCGATCAGAGGACATCTGTGTGTGTGTACTGCAGGTGTGTCCGTGAATGTATTTGTTACAAATGCGGGTCAGTAGCCTCCAGTAATAAAACAGATGGTTGTCGCTCTGCAGACCATAACGATCTAACAGATACTGTAAGTCAGCACTGGTTTCTCTAATCAAAGCTTAATGCTGCATTGTTAGATGGACCACAATAACACTATAACCGAAGAATCCTGTTTTCCCACCGCTGACAGTGAGTTGTCACCTGGCCCACTTTTGAAGAAGCTGACTAAATGCGTTTTAGTTTACCTTTGAGTTGTGGAAAAATAACCAGATATTTTTAAATGAACGATATTGCAACATGCTTTAACAATTACACTCTATTTTGATATTTCATTACCTTTTGTTGAACAGGTACACTGTATATGTTGACCACAATGGCATGTATTATTTCTTAATATATAATCATGACAAGAACAAACACATATATGCTATTTAATGTTACGGAAAATTGGTTATTACTCTTTCTAGAGTCACTTATTCATCCTGTACTAGATCGAAACATTGTCTAGTTTTCCCTACACTACATCATGCTGACTAGTAACCTACATGACCACAACTTTAGGTCACAAAAACTGAATATTTTATGAGAACATGCTGACAAATCAGAATTTAAGATGCTTTTTTTCTTAATCCTTAAAAACAGCATTTTGGAAGATACAAGGTTTCCATTGTATAACATCAATGTTCATTTTAGTCACTGACTAAACTGACTCACTGTCACTCCTCCACCGGTGGTATTCCTATTCATAAGCTCCACTGTGACTCTATCTGCCTCCACAACTGCTCTGGCCTGCTGCGCCACATCACTGTAACACTCTGCTGCTGCAAAAGAACCACAGTGTCACACCAGTGCAGAAATAAAGAGTTGTACTTGTGTTTCAGTATTTGTCACCATGGAGACGTGATTATTAGGGAGACCGGTCCATCAACCGGAAGATTTGAGCTCAGGCCCGGTTCTAGACTGCTTTGATTGGGGGGCAGTAAGAGATGTTGATTGGTCACCAGCTGCTGCTGTGTTGAGTGCCCCAGGGATGACGTTTTTTTTGTAGGTCAACCCGGACGATAATATCGCCGTGGTTCCATCAGCAGAAGTCTAATGGCATTCTTCCTCTGGATTGATGCAGAAAACAAACTCTGTGGCCAACAAAGGCTTGATGACACTTACAGGTAGCCTAATGTTCAACAAGATAATCTTCACAAATTATCACCAACCATTCAGAAATCCCACTGAGTTTGAGAAGATAGAACCCTGTAGTACCGGGGCGCTCTGACTGTTCTTTAGGACTGTAAGCTATAACGTGCACTGTTTTATGTTATTTAAAACTAAAGCCATAGAATCTAATAATACGTAAGATCATAATGTATTTAATTTTAAACCCACCTCCACTCCTCCTCTTATAGGACAACTTTATTAATGCCCAATTATATTTTGTTATCTAATATTAAATGGAATCAAACCCTAACCATAAATATTATTATTATTTGTATTGTCTTCTACAGCATTTGCTCATGTTACAAGTTTTCAAGTTTGAGTGTAAACAATAACTATCTTACAACAGATTTTTAACAATTGTTGTAGTTTTTTTTTTTTTTGTCTTTTTGTCTTTTTTTTTTTTTTTAGAGTTCTGTGACTCAAAATCTTTTCATATTACACACAACATGGCTTAGTTTATCTGAAGCATCAGTAACCTATTACAGCATCAGTCTTCTGTTTCTTTGCGCAAAAACCCTAACAAATGTATCCATATCTAGCCCAGTTGTTATGGCCTTCTCATGAGCCAGAATCACCAAATTTCTCTTTCTCTCGTGTAACATAGTGCGGCGGAAGGGGGTAAGGACACGTGGCCTACAGTGGACAGAACAACACTACCTGTGAGCTGTAGGCTCATTGTCTTCTGTCAAAATTGGTTAATGACGCATCATCTCTCATCTCCCTGAGAGCATGCAGAGATGCACTGACTACTTCCCCAGCATAGCACATGTCAACAGAATGAGCTTGTAGAATGGCATTTGCAGGCTTCAAGGCACCACGCACTTTTAGGAGGAATCTTCCTCTTTCAAAGAAATGATGCTTCCTCAACATCATCAACAGCCCTGATGCCTCTGTGCAGATATCCACCGCTGCTGCACTGTCCTCCGAAACCTCTGACAGGATACTGATAATAGCATCCCGATTCTCCATAAGGCGTTTGGTCACATCATGGTGACTTGTCCACCTTATCTCCAACAGACGTTTAAGGGAGGGGACATCATAGTTTTGTGACACATAGTGACGATGAAAAAAGGAGTGCAGTGATCCCGATAGATCAAAAAATGTTTTTGCACATGGCTCTGCTTGCATTGCATGGACCACTGCTAAGTGCAGCTGGTGGCTATAG
>LKNJ01007456.1:0-12409 GCA_002120245.1 Maccullochella peelii
TTCCAAAGTCATGGCTGAATATTTAGCTGATTCAGCAATGTAGATGAGGCATTTGAATTCCATGGCTCATCCCTATTTATTTTAGCCAGAGTATACAGATCTTCCTGCAGCAACTCAACCTCTCGCGTGATTTCAGAGCGAGACTTTTCCTTGAGCGAGACTTTCTGTTTCTGGTTAAACAACAAGGATCGTACTCTTTAACAAAAAGGTCTGTCTCTGTAGGGATCCTTTCCATAATGTTGTCAGACAGAATAACAGTCTGAGCCTGTCAGTGGCAAAAACAAGCAGTTTCAGTGGACAGACTTTTCAAGGGCGCAGTTACCCTTTAACACTCATTACAACAAAAATGTAGTTGATCATTCCAATTTGATAATCTAGACATAGCTTTGAGGTTGATGGAAAAAAAGGAATTACGGCAACCTGATAAAGTTCTTCATAGGCTGAACACCCAAACCTAACTATTGAAGATGTGTTAAAAAAACGCTCGACACATACACACACACACACACACACACACACACACAGCTGTGCATTGTCAGTGTTTACCTTTAAAGGCATTTGTGGCCGGTAAGTCAGTTTCCTGCATACTGCTCCTTCCCGCGCTCTGCCAGCTGCTGCCGATGCTGCGATGGATGCCAATAGACAAACCTTAACCGGTCCGAGCCGCGGCCGCTGGGGGGAGGGAGGGTGGCCGAGAGGAAGGAGCGGCGCCTGCCAGTCTCACTGTCATCTTTCTTCATCAACAGTCCATGTGTGTGAATAAAAGGCTGCTGTCTGTCAAACTCTGCAGCAGGCGACTGTCGTACAGTCACTCTAGCTCTCTAAGTACACAGCTGACTGGTTAACTAGTCTGAGTGTTGCTACTGCAGAGTACACAGGACCTGCGGAATATAGTGATGGCTAAGAGGAAGAGGAGCACAAAAGGAGGAGATTGAGGGGTCTGTTTGGTTTCAAGACACTGATTTGGGGTCGGGGTCAGGTTAGAAGAAGATGGATGAAGGTTTAGAAAGTTGTGTGGGTGTGGCTGATCTGAACTCTATCCTCCCAGCAGCAGGCCTATAGCCATGGCCAGTACCCTGAACTCTTGGCTGTCTCTCAATTTTTCAACCTGCCTGGCTGCAGGTGAGCATCTCAGCCTCTTTTCTGTGTTTGAGCTAAGAATCTATATATCTCTCAGTCTATCTGTCTGCCTCTGCCTCCTCCACAGTCAGGTTTGTCTCTTAAACACAGCTCTAATCAACATGCTGTCTCCACCAATTCTCTGAGCTCTTGTTCTCCGCTGGCTTGTTCCCGTGTTTTTTTCTTGCCTCCCGTCCTCTCTTTCTCCTCTTATGTCTTTTGTCCCGTTGCTGCAGTCCTGTCTTTTGTCCCGGTGCTCTCACCTAGAGAAAAGAGAGAAAAACCCACAGAGAGGGAGAAACTCAGTGAATAAAATCATGAGATACCAAAAACAACAGGCGAAATAGATACACCCAAGCAAAACATGGGCAGGGCTAACTGCTGGCCTGCGATGACCGGTTGTGAAAAGTGCACAAAACAACACTCATCCACATCCACCCACGTACACACCCACACACACAGCAGAGGACAAGCCGCAGTGTGTGTCTCAGTTTGGATAGCGGGTGGGTGGGTGGCTGGCTGGCTGGCATGGCCCCCTTTAGTTCCTCTCACCCACTAGGTTCTTACATGAAAGGGAAAGTTTTTCTGAAAGCCAAGCGCCGCCTGTGACCCTATTTCACAGAGCAGGGGAGAGACAGAGCCACATGTCAGTGTGCCACTTTGAAGTCTGTCTGATAAACAGGGCTGGAGGAGGCTACGGCTAAGGAAACAACAAAACTTTATTTACATTTCAAAAGTGCCAAGTGCCGCTTTTTTGTGTGTCTGGGAAATGAATAAAATCCCAAAAAGCAGAGGGCAAAGAGGAGGAGGAGGAGGAGGGTGGGGGGGATTGGAGGTAGACTGGTTTTGGTAGTAGACTAACAACAACTACTCTTTTTGTTGTCGTTGAGAACATACAAGTTAAAATGAGGATGTAGGAGATAGATCACATGGAGTATGACGGGGAGAAAAGGAAATCAGAGAGGAGAGAGGCCAATGTAAAAAAAACAAAAAGCAGAATAAGCAAGGTTAACAACCTGTAGGAAGAGGAAAAACTAAGAGAAAGAAAAAGATAAAAATATCAAAAGAGATGCAGGTTTAAAAAAGTTCAAGAACAGAAACGACACGAGAGAAGGGAAGAAGAAGGGAGGAATTTATCGGCGAGAAAAGCAGACAGACGGTAAACAAACACACGCCCTGTCTGAGGTTGGAAAGGCTCGACAGATCTCAGTTAGCTGGTCTTATCTTAGCTCTGTTTGCCTGTTGTTATCGAGTCTTATCACGGTAAGGATACACACAACAGCTTGTGCCCTGACAAATAGAAAAGTAAAGGCCAGAACTGGGCTGCCCTGACGCAGAGGGATATTTAGTTCAGTATTTATGTGCCTTACCAATGATTCATCACTTTGTCTGCTCGCCACTAACCCAAATGAGTGTCTGTCAAAGTCCATGGTGTAGGGGGTGTCCTTTGGCTTTATACAGAGCTCCTTTGATTGAGAGGAAAGGAGTGGAAAGGAAAGGAGATGAGGAAAAAAAGGAAAGTAGAGGAGAGGGTAGAAGAGGAGAGGAGATGAAAGAAAAGGGAAGAGGAAATGAGGGGAAAAGGAAGAAAATTAAAGGAAAGTAGGAGGATAGGAAAGGAGAGGAAATGAAGGGAAAGAAAAGGAAAGGAAACGAAAGGAAGTCCCGGAGAGGAGAGGAGAGGAGAGGAGGCTGCAACACTGGACTAATTGATTACAGTGTTAGAGCAAAATTATCACAGATTAGTCCTGTGTTTGATATTGAGAGAAGCAGCCTGTGTAACCATGCAGAGATAAGTTTTCTGTGTGTGTGTGTGTGTTCATCTGGTAATCTTCAGTTTATCCCTGTTGAGGCCAATGGAGTTCACTGTTTCACAGGCTGACAAATGATGCAGCAATTTTGGTGCTATCAGAGTTTAGAGTTAGAGAGTCTAACTTCAAAGAGTCGCAACATTAACTAAGTCTGTTTTACAAGTGATTTTACTTCCTTAAACTGGGTTTGGCTGCTAAGCAATATCAGAAGAAACTTAGCATTTGGTGCTTGTGATCGATCAGCTGGTTCTGCGCGCATTGATGTCAGTGGTAGAGTTGGTACTGTGAAAGACTACAGTGGGCTTCCAAAAAGTTATCATCCCCACAGCTATCAACGTTGCTGTCCACTTTCTTCAAATTGCCAACTTTTCATTAAATTAGAAAAATTGTTTAAGCTCCAATCAGGAATCGTTTTCTTTTCTAGTCTGGTCACTTTCTAGTCTGGACTTGACAAATGTTTGGAATAAAATGTACAGTTTCTTCAATGGAGTTTGGAACATTCAGAGAGAATATATAAAACTGTATTGTTATTAATTGACAGTTTGTTTAAGAGCGACATTACTTTATTTTTTCAATTTGCTGAAAGGGGTGGTGGTAATTAAACAGGAAGTGGACATGTTTAACCAATCAGAGCTTTGTTTTGATTGAACTGTTTTAAGCTTTCTGATGATGCACATTGTAGATAATTCAAAGGTTTTTTTTTGCCTAACACATAGAATAACATATTCTTCAGGTTAGCTAAAAATTTAAAAAATCAGCAAATATGGAGATATGTGTTTTTCACTGGATAGTGAGCCCCAAACCCACATTCAGTAAGGTTTTGTCCTTACTCAATTTAACAGGATTTACTCTTCATGATTTCCTGCTACACAAAGTATGGCATTATGGAGATGAAAAGGTGGGGGACACTAAAATATTAGGGGTTAGGGGTGGGAGATATGGATAAAATCCTCAATCACAGTTTATGTGATATTATGTTGTGCGATATTAGTACAGTTTAGTAATAGCAATTTTCTGCAGCATCAACTTAAAAATAGTTTATGGATAAAATAACCAGGCAGATATGTCTGTTATCACATTGATGCAAAGATTGTATAAAACTCCAATGTTATCATAAAGCAGTCCTGCTCGCTGGTTTGCAACATTGCCCACAAAGGTTCAATACAACCAGAGATACTAAAGGGTACAGCTACTCCAGTATAAACTGTATTATATAAACTGTACTTTTATAGTCTCACAGTATATACTGTCACATTGCCCACCCATCAATCATTCTTATATGTCGTCCTGGCCTTTTATATTCCCTGTAACTTCCTGTAAGCAGTGAAATAAGTATGAAAAACAGACAACACAGAATCCACACAATCCTCTAGATTCTCATTAAGGACCCCTGGACCCCAATTTCGAAACCACTAGCAAAATACTCTTTTGGGAGGTGCTACTATGGATTAACAAGCAGATGTTTCAACCAGAAACATATTATTTACCTACATAATGAATATCTCGTGCTATTTTGACAAACTAACAAACAAGCTGCCACACAACTGGAGCAAAACTGGCAAAAGTAAATAATTAATTTATGAAATGTAACAGGAAAAAGGGCAAAAGTCCCAGAATTTATTTGCCTCTTTTTAATCTAATGGCAGAGCATTTTCAAACGTATTATATTCAGAGTTGGAGCAACTGAGGAGCAGCATGTACAGCGAGTGGGATTTTTACAACGTGTGCATATTCCAGTAGTAGGACATTATTGTATAGTGTGTATTAAATCACACTGACTGTACCACTCTATTCTGGTGGATAAATGAAAACATCATATACTCTAGTCAGGAGTCCCGGAGTAAGGACTTTATATCTCATTCCATTATATTATAAATGTTATATTATTTATGTTCATAAATATTTCATATAAAACTACTGCAATGCACAAACCCTCAGTGGATTATCAGGTGGACAGTAGGATTATTCCTGTTAAAAAAGTGTTACTTAATTTCTTCCAACCTGACACACATGCTCTTTCTCCTGAATACCTGTCAGTCAGTCCAGCCTGACCCCGCTGATTATCTGTCTGTCTACAGGGTCAAGAGGACAAAAACTACTAGAACTACCACTACTATTGCTGTCTGTCTTCCTGTCTGTCTGCTGGGTCATCTGAGGACAGCTAGTCGTCATGACTGTGGCATGATTTGAGGCTCCAGGTGGATGTTTGTCTGCGCTCTGGTCATTTAAGGACACCTCCTGGTCTCCTGTCTTATCTCTGCTTCTATCTGGCTGTGAGACTTCAAAGTCTGAGCAACAAAGAGAACACACAAGTCTGGAAAACACCACAGCAGGGGAATAACATTTAGAATTGAAATAGAAAAGGGAAAATGAAGCAATTGTACTGCTCATTCCCTGTCAACTTTTGTTTAAGTTGGTATGGGGAAAAAAGGACAAACAGTACAAACAGACATTTCTTCAAGCACTGTAATATTATGAACATGCTGACAGCTCTGATGGCAAGGGTTGATGCAGTCTCTTTGGTCATACTGCTATACTGACAACCAGTACAGCTGCAGAGTCAAGCATTGTCTCCAGACTATTAATTGAACCATATATAATAACAGGATTAAGAGTCTATAGCCATGCTAGAGGCACTGTGAAGCTGTGCTTTGAGCTTAATGCTAATTTGAAATGCTGATGTTTAGCAGGTATAATATTTATACCATGTTCACCACATTAATTTAGCATGTTAGCATGCTAACACTTGCTAACTAGCAATATACACAAAATACAGCTGAGGCTGAGGCCAGGGAGGGGTTTGAAAAAGTATAGCAAATTTTATGGCAATCCATCCAATAGTTGTTGAGATATTTCATTTAAAACCAAAAATGTGAAACTCATGGTTGCACTAGAAGAAAAGTCTGAGGATCACCAAAGTCAGGAATAGGATTCATCGTCTGAGAACCAGACATGTCTGTACCAAATTCTGTGCCAATCCGTGCAGTAGATGTTGAGATATTTCACAGGATAAGTGTTTTCTTTAGTTTTTAAAGCAATATATGGAATTTCGTCTGTGAAGGCTTGCAAGTAACAAACCTCACCCTAGTTTTCACCCAAACACCAGTCATTTGTCATCTTGATGGGTTGCCTACAGAGTTAGTTTTGCTCAAAAGAGGACATGTGAATAAATGTAGGTCCAGAAACAAACCAACAATAGTAGTATCTCAAAACTATTATCAATACAAAGTATGATCTCAACTTTCAGGTTGTGGTAGCATCAAAGCTCTTTGCTCACGTTACAGTTTTCCTGTGAGAACATGACTGATGGTTCATGTATCTGACCAATTGAAGAATAGCAGTATCTTAATAATAAGACTGAATTGCCATTTCGTTTCACTATTTCATTATTCAGTCTAAAAATGTGTTCATCTTAGCAGATTTCTCCTTTGGAAGGAGGGTGTATTCTGTTTGTTTTGTCATATCCATCCTGACAATTTTTAGTTCACATGGAAGCTTTGCAAAGGCAAATACGTTTTGAAGGAAATGTAATGACGGGCGGATTACATTTTTTATCAACAATCAACTCAAAAATGTTGATCCTGTACGTATCAGTAAAATGTTCATTATGTATTTCATTTGTTTTTCACCAGAATATCTAATCTTATTGAAGTCTGCAGTTCTAGCATGAGACACAACATATTTATCAAATTTATTTATTTACTAATCTTAACCATAGTGCTTTTGTGCCTAAACCTAACCACAAGCGGGACTCAGGATGTGAACCCCGGTTTCTGGTGTCCCTGCACTTTGAGATCCCACATTTCTTTACGTATCCTTATGAACAAAACTGACTACCTTGAATAACCATCTAGCCTGAGGATGAGGTAACAAGCGACTGAAAACACAGGTGATAAGTAGCAGATGGCTAAGGGAAAAAAAAAGAAAGAAAAAGAGCTACAGTGATGTTTGATGCCACAGTGATGTGCTCAGGAGTCTGCTGTCCTTTCTTTCATTACTGTGTTCAGCCCTCGCTGTTGATGCTAGTCACATATACAGCAACTGAATTATGCCTCAAAACCTCTGAAAAATCATTAAAAAGTCAAATGTCTGGAAAGAGGGTGTAAGGAAGGTGCACTTAGGGTCAGTAATAATGAATATCATATTTGTTTATCTATTGTGAAACAAATTGCGCCAAAAGTCTTTTTCTTACCCGTTTTTAAGAATCCCCACTACAGACAGCACTACATTTGTGTCGCTGTCTGTCTGCCTTAAAATGAACTCCAATAATACAAATAACACTGCAGGGTAACCTCGAGAGACTGTATTTGAACAAATGAACACACAAACCTTCATAATGACTAGTATATACTCTATTCAAGTGTTCGTAAGCCAGGCATTGAAGCTTTACCAGCTCCAGCCCTGCTGTTATGGAGCTGTAAGTGACCTCTGACCTCCCTGGAGTAGGTAAAGTAAGGAGAGTTTTTCCATCATAGCATTATTAGTATTGGAGTATGTTTCTGTGTATCCGTCTGTCATTGTAACATATGTGGATAACTAGCAACAGCCAGATCTGACTTCTCCGCTGGGTCACACAGGGACATGTGCTTATCAGTGAGACAGCAGTCAGACAGACAAACATGGATTGGGGAACAGACTTTAAAACCATGGGGCTGGTCGCATCTGTTACACTGAAAATTCAAGCATGCTAAGAATGTGATTGCATAACAAACCAAGAACTGGGGCTACTGAGTTCTGCTGCAACAGACGGGGAGAAAATTTAAAACTTAATGAAAATGTAGCTCTCATGGACTGTTTATATTTGGTCTATCTCTTATCTAACAGTATCGGCTAGAGGAAATACGAAATGTCTCACTGCTGGACAATAAAACTATGTGGATGTCTCAGAGATCATAAACGGCTAAGGTGATATTCAATTCTATTTCTTTGGATTCAAACAATGAGGCCAACTGTGGACACACTGTGCTGAAAACACACACACACACACACACACACACACACACATACACACACACACACACTGCTGAATAAGCCCCACAGGCAGTGTTGTCTGGTTTGAATGCTCAAAATATGCTTTGATCCTTCTCTTTCCAAAAGAGTAAAAATTCAACCAAATGAAGCATAGATCATGACAACAGTCAGTAAGGTCATTTAAGATAAACCGCTCTGACACTCCTCAAATATGATACACTGTGGTTGTGAGCCCAAAACTGGGGGCCATGTCACCCTTACTTTAAAATCCTATTTTGTCCACCCCAGTTTTCCAGTCTCTAAACAGTGTTCTTTTACTGTCCAGCTGTCAAAATCCAGATGACAAAAATATGATTGATAAAAATATGTTTTTTTCTCTCATTTTGCCTCTCAGGCTACATACAGTCCGCCCTAGCCTTCCTGGTGGGGGTTTTTGGGGCCATATGCAGCCTGTAGGCACTAATCGAGGTTGAAAAAAGTACTTTCACCTCCTCTGCAACTTTAACAGCTAAAAAATGTTAGCTCGTTTTTTTATTTATAGTTTATATTCTCCAAAAAGATGCTAGAATCAAATACAAGGCAATAAAGTAAAGATGGAAATACTATTATCCATCACAAGGTCTCTATCATGGAAATTAAACATGATTAAAGGTTTTAGGCATTAATAATATAACAATTTATAGAGCACTGACTTCATTGTGTCACCCCTACTTCTGAAACCAAACCTACACCCAGGATTGCACCATTCAATACACTTGGATCTAGCAGGGACAGCCAGCCACAGGTGGGAGACAGCTTTTAAACGATGGCTAATCTCTGCTTTTAGACCTTTCAAATGGTCCAGTACCACACATCACATGAGTCAATAATGTGTTGTGAGAGTCAAATTAGGTTTGAATGAAACAAGGGTCTATAAGCCTGGGTTGATCACCACACTCATTTTGCACTTATTTTGCACATATTTGATCTATGTCAAGACCAACAGGCTATATGTAAGTGTAACATTTGCTCATGAGAATCTTTTGATAACATACAGCATGTGTGTGCTGGTGGCAGATGAAAGGTTGTTTAAGGACACAGCCACTCTGTTACACATGGATAGATGGCGATTATACAAGACCCCAAATGATTAATGAAAGATCCATTTTACTCTGCTTCATTAGTCCCATCCATACTGTACTCCAGTTTGATGAGCTTGGCTTGTGGCCAGGCTGCAGTTAACAGAGGTGTTTTAAGGTTGAGCCCAGCAGCTACAGTACAGTCTCACACCTCAGTGAGAACACAAGGACAGCAGTTAAAGTTACTGTAAATCACCCAACAATCACCATTTTGGCCCCTTTAATTGCATGGTTTGTTTAATTTCTTCATTTAACTGAACTCAGGTCTATAACATTTTGAAATATTTGGGCAGATCACCATTTGGAACGCATAATAATATCCTTCCACAGATAGTTTTATGGAATTCTTGAGCATTTTGGGAACTGAAATTTAGTTCAAGGGTCAGTTCACCCAAATTAAGAAAAAAACATATTTTCTCACTTATCTCTTGTTATGTAGCCATGGAGATAGCATTGGAAACACATATTTTCAGAAAAACAATGTCCCCGTTCCTCTGGAAAATCCAGACCTCGCTGTGAACACTTTCAGGTTGAATTACTTCCCACCAAAGAACTAGTCCCTATGAAAACTGTTGACAGCGTGTTATGTGGATTAACCAGTGTTAATCCAACCTGGGAAAATGAAACACAAACTATAAGAGAATCCATAATTTGAGTAAACTGATCCAAGCAGCTTTTCTGCATTTCTGAACTAGATTTATTGCCAAAGTTATATCTAATAAGCTTCTATTTAGCATATTACTAATAATACACTGTAACAATTGTGTTTTTATAGCACTCTAGGTCTAAATGGATTTTGTTCCATTTTCAGACCCTGTACTCGAACCTGATGCTACCACCTGCTATACACTAGCTGGCAGGTGTCAGTTATTTTCTTGTAAGTGATCAGACACCTCTAACACGTGTTTAATTTCAGTTCTAAATGAATACACCACTGTTTAACCGTAGGTAGTAATGGCAGCAGTACCAAGGCTTCAGTGACTAATGCTTTAGCTAAGGAGTTTTGAGTTTGTGTACACAGCAGTTTTGGCCACAGTTCCACGCCCCTCTGCCCTACATCTGTCCTTCAAACCTGCAGGCTACACCTGCTTCACTGTAGTCATTTTCACAAACTCCTTTCTTGTCCTGTTTTTTTTGCACTGCGGGAATTTTATGGTAGGAACTATAGAATTGTAATTCTTATATTTGTGTTTTGATCCCTGGCTCAGGTCTAAGTCACTTTGGACAAACAGATACATCCTCAGGTTTTTTTCCCTGACTGTACTTAACTGCCCTAGATTTAACTGTTCCTATAGGAGCACACTTAGTCTGAGTTAAATCAAGCTGTTTATTGGGACTTTTTCCCTCTGGTGACTTACTGAGCTGTCATGCACTCATAACATCACTTGTGCATACAATCCTCTACCTTTCTTAGGTAACCTTTATTTTTTCATTTCAGAGGAATTATCTAATACATCATTTGCCACAGGAAAAAAAAACACCTGAATGTGTGAAATGATGCACAAAATGAGTGGAAATGCAAAACCAAACAAAGGTAGGCTGAAGGCGTCGTTTGTCACATCCTTGTCTGATCTGGCTCTGTGTCACGCTGACTGCCAGCCGAGTGTGACAAATCTGACAGCCTTAATCTGGCTATGCATCAACTGTAGTGTCGAGAGGCCGGACGCACAGACAGACAGACAGGATGAGGTGATGGTGACAGACAGACACAAACATATACACCACTGAGAGAGTGGCAAAGAGACAGGCAGGTAGTTGATGTCAGTAACAAGGAAGGATGAAAAAAGGTGGTCTGCAATGATGGACATGAGCTACGAGCTAGACGTTTAACTTATAAGTCACAACAAAGAAGAACAAAATACAGGCTGTGGAGATCAAGAGGAAGGACAGGCCAAAAAAAATATGTAAATAAGTATGCCAGTAAACAAAGAGTGAATGGTTATACTATAAGCTTGAATGAGTGTGTGTTGTGTGGTATGGACGACTGCAGATGTGTTTAAAAGCTATAGACCCTAATCTGACAATCCATACTGACAGACGAGCACAACACAAAGACTATAAAGAGAGTAGAGCCATCGGGCAAAATAAGCCTACACTTCCACAACTGATCAAAGGCCTTTCCTCAAGGGCTCTCCAAAGATTTGCTTAAAATGTCTCCTGATGTGCTGTTTAGTAGCCGGGCTGATTGGCTAGCCGTCCTGAGCATCAAATCTAGACAAAAGACGGGAAAAGACTGGACGGATTAGACGAGAAATCAGAACAGAGATTGTCTGCAGGCATAAACACTGGGCTCTTACATATGATGTCATTTTATTGAGCAAAACAATAGATGTAAAGTGGACGTTAAATGATGAGCTGCAGAGGGCCTGGCTACCATCAGAGTTTGTTACATGGCCACCAGCACAGGCCTGCTCCTGGTGATACCATTACCTACTTCCACTGGACTGGCTGCCATAGCAACACACAACAGGATTTTTATGGCCATTAGTTTAAATGACAAAGTAAGACTGCAAAAGAGAAGAATGGCCTACTGCTGTGGATTGATTACATACAATCCCATCTAGTTATTTGAAATGGTGGTCCCAGTAAGGCTGTATTCAGACCAAATCAGGCGCGGTGGCGAAAACACCAGTCCTCTCTTTCATTTGAACGTGGGTAGTGCGTTTAGGCTGCGGTGGTAGGGACCGGAGGGGGTGCTGAAAAAAATGCAGAGGCCCTGTGACGAAAAGATGAAACAGAATCAACTTTTGGAGAGCTGTTCAACCCTGCCATGAGGGAGTACAAAGACGTTAATCGCTGTGCAGTCGTGCTTCAATTTGGGATTTCTGGTTAGTATTTCTACTTGTGCTACTATGAGCATGGCCATGTAGTGACACACCCACACCGCCGCACAACCCTGTGCTAATCACAGCAACGCCTGGTTTGGTCTGAATACAGCCTAAGAAGCAGTCACCAGTCACACTTTGAATGTGGGGGAAAAAATAGCAGCATGGGGGATTCAATACCATGCCTGTCAGAGGAAAAGTTGTTGCATTAACCTACTTCGCCTACTTCACCACTGACATGCACTGTTGTCTACCACAGCACCATACTTACTTTAGGTACTGCCTAAAGGCCAGTTCAGACCAAAGATTTGCGACGAGATGAAACAGTTTTAGAACATTGCAGGGAAAAGTTGCAGCGGTGTGATCTGGCCCGTCTCAGCTCGACTCAAGGCAACTGATGGCGTCGCCTGCAACTCAGCTTGTCAGGTTGCCAGCGGCTGGTTTTAGAACGTAAGGCATGTCACCTGTTTTAACAGCCCATCAGCTCGTAGCGAAGTCAGCTGGTCATCTCGACCCTCTCGTTTTTTTATGTTTTCTTTGTTTCATCAATACTAGAAATGCAACT
>LKNJ01007457.1:0-15154 GCA_002120245.1 Maccullochella peelii
ATGTAAGGAAAAGTATTTTCAATGCTCAAAATAATGCACATGATCAGGCCTACTTGATTTAGTATAAATACTAAAAGGATCATAATTAAAAACTTTCGAAATGTCACAAAACCTATCAGGCTACATTAACACTGGGAGTGATCTTTATAAAAAAAAAAGAAGAAAAAGATTTAAATGTCAGTAACTACGGTCGGACCACCTAGAAATGGGATGGTATGCTATAAAAAGCTAGATTCAAGAATTACACAATTACACTGTGCAGGTCACTTCACTGGTCACTTTATGGGATTAAAAGTGTTGTTTCCTCTTGTCATACTCTAATCACGTTGACATTAGCACTGTGATCACCACACACCCTGTTAAATACATGCTTCTCCTTCATTCAGGACCAAATGTATCTGCAGTTGGACATCGTTAGCCCTGATAAAACTTGACAGTATAATGTACAAGTAACTGTGACTCTGCTGTGTCCGACAGATCATCTGAATGACCTGATGAAGCTCGTGTTTGATGAGGTGTTCCTGGACTCACCACACTCTCCTCACTTTGCTGCTTTGTGCATTATATACACACCATTTATATTTCCATTTCAATGGATATGAATAAAGTGCTTTATTGTCAAGGAGGATTTGGATGATTTTTAAATTTAGTAGTAAGGGTCCTGTGGTATTAGACAAAAATATGTTCTTTCACAAAGGTTTTATGTAATTACACTGTTTAAATAGGTGATGTGAAAACCTTGTTTGATCTCATCCATGTAGAAGAGTTAAAAACACTGGTACATTTAATATGCTGGCTATGAAAATGTGAAAGATTTGCTAGCAATTCTTTACTACAGGGGACTCTGTAAGCAGCACAAGACATTTCTCTGTTTCACAGTCAAACTTTATGACGGTGTTGACAGATCACAATATATATTATACAATATTCCCTACAGTATTTTCAAAGGGTATTAAAATAAACTCTGCAGCTATAACAAACATTTTAAAGCATAAATATGGCAATAATTGTCTGACAACAGACAAGTTATAACTTTTCCTCAGATTCTTTGGTTACTGAGGAGTTTTTCCAATTACATTACTTTATAAGATCAGTAATTCCTTCAGTTATGTTGACATGGTAACTTACGGGATAAAGTCTGTTCCAGGCAGGTTGCTGCCTCATTATGGTAAGTGTCACTGGTCTGATGTAACTGCAGTGTAGTCAGGATAACACATGGACAGTTGCTACAATAATCACTATACTATTTGATTACTTTCTTACATTTATCAGGTATCTTTTTACCATAAATAATTATTTTAATATTTCACATCTTCTATTGTTTCATATTGAAGGCTACTTTCCACCTCCACACCCTGATAAGTAGGCCTACTCTAAGTGTTTACATACAGTGCTACATGTATATGCTAACATGTTACCGCTGTCTCTCAACAAAGGTTTCCCCTTCTCTGGGCGTTGTAGGTCACTTCTCACAAATGTACCTGTAGAGACAAACGTAAAACAGTGTGTTTACGATTTATGCATAAATACTAAGCTAACATTATATGACAGAGATATGACGTTAAATAGCAGTATTTACCTGAGCCAGGAATCAGGGAAACCTGTAGTCTTGGTTGCTGATGTTGTGCGGTATTGAGTTTCTTGGTGTAGAAGGAGTTACTGTGGAAATATTCAAGGTAGAAGTGCAGCAAAACTCCATTACAGTGATCCCAAAACAGTGAGGCGAACCGAGGGGCAGCGTTTTGCGAAGTTGGTGGGCGGTGCCGGCTCTCCCACGTGGGGGCTGACCAATCAGAGCAGACTGGGCTTTTAGGGATGGAAGCCTTAAAGAGACAGGAGCTAAAACAGAGCGTTTCAGACAGAGGTCGAAAAGAGGTGTTGCAGCAATCGTCAATATGAGATAAATAATGTGTTTTTTTAACATTAAGGCATGTAAGCCTATTCCAGTAGAACCCCAAAATAGAAGCATGTACCTGAAAATGAGCATAACATGTCCCCTTTAAATAATTAATTCAGTTCCCTAAATGAGTTTGAAACGGTGAGATGTAGACTCCCGTTCCTACATGATCATTTTGGTCTTTTGAGCCGTCAGTAAATATCTGTAAGTAACTATAAAAATAATTTCTCAGGTTTGCACAGTGTCACAGTGGAGTGGATTAGGGGGATTAAAACAACCTTCTTTAACAACATATTCTTCTGATTTATCTTTTGTCTTCCACCCAAAGCCCTTTCCCTTAAATCTCTTACACTATATATATTTGTTTCTAGTTTTTCAACATGTGCATCTTCCATCAAGCCAAAGTCCCAGGTATTTAATACTCTCTCCATCGGTTTCCCGTATAAATGGAAACTCTGTTCATCTTTCTCTTCTAGTGAAGGAACTCGCTGGCTGAAAGTCTAACTCTCTGTATGTATAACTGTTTGACCATGACGAACATATCCTTCTGTCTAGATTCACAAAGATATTGTTGATCATAATGTTAAATATCTTCCTCTCTGTTAACTCTGTCAGACTCATCAGATAACTGTAAACCTTTTCTCTGACAGAACATCAGTTCCCAGCTGTAAAACCTTCCACCAACGCCCAGTTTATCCCTTTGAATGAGCCGTCCTTCCCTCCACATGGAGTCTTACTGTGGGCTTCTCCGATGTCAAAGAAACCAATCGCTTCTTTCATGTGTTTCTTTACTTCCTTTAACAACAGCTTCCTTTCCTGAATCTACTCTGCTCTGATGCTGTTAGTCCTCTCTGTTCGGAAATAGAGTTAAATCTTTTCTGTCCGTTTGCACAGATGCAAAGTTACTAAAAGGTAAAATACGTGCACTCTTCAATCCTTCTCTACATCTTATTAAATAGTTCCAAGATGATACTCAGTATTGATCAGGTTATTTACAGAACCTGTCCTGCCGTGTAATGCTATTTCTTTTGTAACAAATGTACAATTGTAACAAACATTACATGTTAATAAAACTCCATCTTTCATGTTACTGCATCAATATTAATAATCTAACAGTGTAATATATAATAATGTAACAAAGACAGAGCCCATTTTGGCTTCATAGTGAGTACTTTTATTTTGATTCTTTAAGTACATTTTCTTGATAATACTTCTTCTGAATACTTCTTCCTCAGGTTTTAGAGCCCAGCTGACAGAAATCTATCAGATCAATGGAGACAAACTGTAAACTGAGTGAAAAGAGTAAATCAAAGCCTGTCCAGAACATTTACATGTAAAATGCGACGTGTCGTCAGTCTGCTGGGAAGTCATTTGTTTAGAGGACGAGTTGAGCTCATCAGGATTATCATAATTACAGCAGTAATCAAATCACTCAGCCAAACTCACACAAGTTCAGTTTAAATCCTTGTGTCGAAGTTTGAATTTTAGGGAAATGTGTCACGAGTCTGAGCGTCAAATATTTTCTTACTTTTCTTATTCTTATATTCTTTACAGATACTTGATGTAGAAATTTAAGGCACACACATAAAAAAGTGCCGTGATTCTGATTCTGATGCACTCGTCTTTGTCTGCGTTTATGGTGCAGGCACCTTTACAACCACACAGTGGAACAACACGACATGACTCCCTGACACAGGAATACACTGATGTTTACAGCACTTTCACTGAAACTGAGGAACCCTGTATTTATATGTAGAGCTGATCTGTGTGCTGCAGGCATCAAATGATGCGATGGTACTTCAGTCGTCTCACAGACGGAAAAAACTGACTTGAGAGTGAAGAACACGAGTCACATGAAGAGCATGAGGTTAACATGTTGCTGTGTTCTGTGCTTTATTTGGAGCTAATGTTAGCCACGTGTTTCCTAACATAGCATCCTAGTTATGTGTTGCACAAGTAAACATTAGATCCTGGTTTCAGACACCTGGATCTGATGAGACGAGAAACCTGGATATGACCCACAGGGAGATCGATAACCAGGTTTCTCACAGTGCCTGTAAACATCCTGAATAAGATCACAGCTGAACATGAAGGATATTCCCGCTTTATTGCAGCTCTTATTTTGGAGATGTTGTGATGTGTGAACATGTTGAGATCAGTAAGAAGAGGAAACAGACCAACAGGAAGAGGTCACACACTCATTTCCTGAACTCACAACTGACAGGCAAATCTATGAAAATAAGAGCCAAGCTGTAAAAACAAGAGGTGATACTCTGCTGTATGGAGGCTAAGGTATGACGTGTGTTCCACAGGTATGAACACATCTGCTCCACCTGTGTCGTCTGGCTCGGTGCTGTGGTTCATCATGTGCTTTGGTGGGCAAAGTTCAGCCTGATTTTCATCTGATGTAACTTTATATTTGAATAAATCATTTGAACTTCTGTCTGCTTGTGTTTGCATTCAGAAATGATCCTCAGCATCATTTAACCAAATGGACTCTAATGAACTCGTTCCTCCTGTCAACCTTTAACTGGGGCTGGTTTATAAGGTTTGACAGTTTCACATATCAACACACTGACTGACTGAACCTCTTCATACCATATCAGGTACGTTAAACACCTGAATTTAACTTCTTTCTTATCTGGTCTGATCAATTATTACTGCATCTCAGTATTCATCAGTACCTTATATCTCTGTATATTTCATACTTTCACATACAATGCAAATGACTTACTGTATGTGAACTATCATTATTGACAAATCTGCAGATTTTTTTTTTTATTAATCGATAAATTGTTTTGGTATTTTATTCTGTATAATCTCCCGTCACTGTGCTGTATGCGTTTTTTAAAATTATTATTATCACACACGTACATAAAGGAACAGAATAACAACAAACATTTTACATGCTAAGCTGTATGAGATTATAATGAAGCTGCAGCTGAGTGCTCCCACACCTGTAAACTCACCTGGTCCAATCTGTCGAGTCTCATCAGGTGAAGAATCACAAAGCTATTCGATGCTGATGACATGGTTGGTAGTTTTGGGATTATTGATGATGATGATGATGATGATAATGTGTTCACAGACTTGCAGCTCTCAGTCATGCAGAGAAGAGGACTGGTCTTCCTGCTGCTGTCAGGTCTGTAAACCCGTCTCCTTCACTCTGATCCAAACCAACTTTATTTCTAACAAAATGAGACTGAACGTTGGTTCAGAGCTGCTTTTACGGAACATTTTAGAGATGTCCATAGAAATGTTTAAAGGCATCGAGGCTCTACAGACCTTTATAAGACATGTCCAGTGTCCACATATCACTTAAAGGAGTCCACAGAGTTTTTCCACAGTGTCTACAGATCGGTTTAAAGCTGTCCACAGTGTCCAAATAACTTCTTAAAGCTGTCCACAGTGTCCAGATAACTTTTTAAAGCTGTCCACGGTGTCCAAATAACTTTAGAAAGCGGTCTACAGTGTCCAAATAACTTTTTAAAGCAGTCCACAGTGTCCAAATAACTTTTTAAAGCAGTCCACAGTGTCCAAATAACTTTTTTAAGCTGTCCACGGTGTCCAAAGAACTTATTAAAGCGGTCCACAGTGTCCAAATAACTTTTTAAAGCTGTCCACAGTGTCCAAAGAACTTTTTAAAGCAGTCCACAGTGTCCAAAGAACTTTTTAAAGCTGTCTACAGTGTCCAAAGAACTTTTTAAAGCTGTCTACAGTGTCCAAAAAAGCTTTTGCTGTCTACAGTGTCCAAATAACTTTTTTAAGCGGTCCACTGTCCAAATAACTTTTTAAAGCGGTCCACAGTGTCCAAAGAAGTTTTTAAAGCTGTCCACATTGTCCAAATATCTTTTTAAAGCTGTCCACAGTGTCTACAGATGGTTTAAAACTGTCCAATGTCCGAAGAAGATTTTAAAGCTGTCTACAGTGTCCAAAGAAGCTTTGCTGTCTACAGTGTCCAATGAACTTTTTAAAGCTGTCCACGGTGTCCAAAGAACTTTTTAAAGCTGTCTATAGTGTCCAATGAACTTTTTAAAGCGGTCCACAGTGTCCAACGAACTTCTTAAAGCGGTCCACAGTGTCCAAAGAACTTTTTAAAGCTGTCCACAGTGTCAAACGAACTTTTTAAAGCTGTCTACAGTGTCCAAAGAAGCTTTTACTGTCTACAGTGTCCACAGAACCTTTTAAATGGAAGGAAGCCCTATTTTGCAGCACATTTCAAACACAGAGGCAAAGTAAAGCATTAGAATGACATTCAATATCCAATACAAACCAAAATAAAATCAATCAATCAAATCAAAAAGATGGAATAAAATGAACATTTTAAAAATTGATTAAGTTGTAAGTTGCTACAAAAGAAATCAAAGAACTAAATGTGCATCAGAGAAACCGACCAATCAGAGGCAAGAGAACGGCAGGGTTTTTAATTTAGATTTGAGACGGTCGGGGTGCATCTGAGATCATCAGGAAGTCAGTTCCACCTTTTGGTAAAAAGCTTAAACTTTAGTCGTCTCCGTGATGAAGATGCTGGTCTCAGATTTCTTATGCAGGTTTTACTCTGGAATCAAGCTGATCAATAACTTTCAATCTTTCCTCCTTGTTTCCAAATACAATGATTCTACTTTTTCATATAGAGCAGGTCTAGCCCGACTCTTTATATTTACAGAGACCCAACAATTCCCACCATGAGCAGCACGAGGAGACAGTGGCAAGGTAAACATAGCACGGCATGAACTCAAAGGGACAGGAAGTGTCTGTTAGCCCCGCCTCTTCTTCTTGTATGACCTTTAAACCTGGTTTAACACTGTCCAGTACTCACTGATTGTAGGATGGTATCTTGTTTATTCACAAAGCTGTTGGTGATCTTTCAGCTTTTAAACATGGAAGCTTTAAACGTGTAACAAACCTAATTCATTCTTTAGAAAGAACTTGTGTCCACACTGTCTGCAGTTCTGTCTTTTTAAAGACATCTACAGTGTCCACATCTTTTTAAAGGTGTCCGCTGCGTCCATAGATATTTT
Source organism: Maccullochella peelii (assembly GCA_002120245.1). Classification (NCBI taxonomy): domain Eukaryota; kingdom Metazoa; phylum Chordata; class Actinopteri; order Centrarchiformes; family Percichthyidae; genus Maccullochella; species Maccullochella peelii. Next base: position 6,919 of record LKNJ01007457.1, read on the forward strand.
AAAGGCGTCCACAGTGTTTGCAGCTTATTTTCTGGGTGGCTGTGGCTCAGGAGGTAGAGCAGGTTGTCCCTTAATCCCAGTGTTGGCAGTTCAATTCCCGTGTTTATGTGATGACGTGTCCTTGGTTAAGACACTGAACACTAAGTTGTTGTTGTTAAGTAATTGGGAAACCGTTAAGGTTAAAAAGCACTGTATAATTGAAGTCCACTCCCCATTTTTAAGGGCTATTTCTTGATGATGTCTATCTTGATGATTAAATGACACTGAGAACTGTTTGCAGGACTCTGTGAGGTGTTGACTGTCTCCTGTGTCATCTCTCAGGTTGTGTGTTCGTCTGTCACCTTCAGACTGACGGTTTCATAAGACATTTCCGTGCCGTCAATCTGAGTATGACCTGGACTGATGCTCAGAGTTACTGCAGGCACAACTTCATCGACCTGGCCACCATCCAGAATCCAGCCAACAACTCTGAAGCCCTGCAGGTGGCGGGGTCAGGACAGTTCTGGATCGGACTCTCTTTCAACAGAAACTGGTCATGGTCTCAGGATGACCAGGTGCTAACTGGGTTCACCAGCTGGGCCTCGGGTGAACCGAGGGGCAGGGATTGTGTAACCATATCTGGGCTCGGCAACTGGACAGTCACAAACTGTAGTGCTCAGTATTACGGGATGTGTTACAGCGGTGAGTGTGATGGTTTTTCACTTCTGTCTGGCAGAGAACCTGAGCCCCATGCTCCGCTGTGGTTAGCCTCTGCTGTTCTCTACAGTGGAGATGAAACCAAGCAGCCACTCAGAGCCAACGCTGTCTCACACCAGCGTAAACAAAGCTGGATGGCTTTGCTCTGCTTTATTTGTGAAAGCCCTGTTGGGCAGCTGCTGCTTGGTACTGAGGTCTTCAGCCTGTTCTGCTCTGACTGTGAGAATCTCTGCAGGGTCTAACATGAACGAGCTACTGACTGTTTGTTTAAAGTGAATAAACCTGGTTTGTCTGTGTTTCTCTCAGCTGTATATAACAAACACATCCTGGTGAACCAGATGATGAACAGGTCTGAAGCTCAGACTTACTGCAGGTCACAGTACACAGACCTGAGCAGCATCAGGACTCTGAACGACATCGAGGAGATGTCCAGTCTGCTGCAGCATCACTATTACTATTACTATGACTATACAGAGGGAGGTGTGGACAGCGCCTGGATCAATGGGGAAGACTGTGCGATGATGGAATCAGCTGGCTGGTCCAGTCAACCCTGCAGTGATAAACACACATTCCTCTGTGAAGGTGAGTCCTGCTCACAGTGTCTGAGTGGGATCCAGCCGGTCTGATCTGTGTTGACCAGGTTTCTGTTTTGTCCCTGCAGCTGTCAGAGTGTCAGCGATGAAGTTGGTGAAGGTTCGGCTGAGTGGGGGATCTGCAGACCCGAACGACCTGGCGCTACAAGACGGCATCCTGCAGCAGGTCAGAGGACAGACACTTCCCGGCTGTTGACGAACATCTGTTGCAAACCTCAAGTTTCTTGTGCGTTGTCTCATTTGTAACAGAACAAATGAACAGACAAGAGGGGGCAAAAAAAACTGGCCGTAAATACACTAATAATATAACTACACTAATAATATAAATACTATCTTTTCAGGCTGATCACAGGACTGATAATAACTGTGCAGCTGTAGAGGCTCGTTTTTCTTGAATGAGCCAAGATAAGTTTTGAGTGAAATGTAAGAAAAGAGAAGCTGATGAAGGAAAAGTAGATGTATAAATAAGTAAATGTTTCTTTTATGAATAACAGATATGATGTCGCACCACCATTGGTTCTGGTTCGTCTGTCTAAACTAAAGTATTGCAATATCAGCTGACGAATCAATAAACAGATTCTGGTCGAAGGGGTGTTGCCATCCGGGAATCAACTTGGTTCCTCTAAGCTCCTCGCCTTCTCCGGGACAGACTGAAGTGATTGGATGATCCTCAGTGATGAAGACCTCATCGTTTACTGGGTCTGCAGGAGGGAGGAGAGGACAGGAAGCAGTTAGAGACTGTCCTCCACAGCCAGTGCCCCAAAACAACATCTGTTTACCTGGAAATGACAGCACCCTCTAGTGGTGTTAGTAATGATGACGGGAGCAAAGGAGGAAGTCAAACAAAGGTTAACAAAACATCAGACACCAGAGGCCGCTGTTCACTTCCTGTTTCCTACAAACACTCAATGTTGGTTTCTTTTAATGACCGCCATCGTTCACTAACCTTAGCCACCTGGTTATTACTGTAACCATGACAATCCTTTTAAAAAATATAAATAAAACTGAATTGAACCCTAACCAGGATGTTTCCCTAAACCTAACCACAGTGTTGTTTGCCATTTACTCAAGTGCTTTAATACAAATTCCACTTCCGTTCCATTTTATGCAACTTTATGTGATAGGCTGAAACACACCCACTTATTTTTTATGATTTAACCTTTATTTAACTAAAATAACAGGACAAACATTCACAGAAAGCAAATAAAAGATATTTAAGACGATCAAAAACACAACAATGACAATATGTTCTGTGTGTGTTTCAGTTGAAGCAGAAACTGAAGGATGGAAGGATCACAGAAGACGTGAAGCTGTTATGGAGGAACCAGCCTGATGGGAAGATTTTCCACAGAGAGGAGGAGAGCGCGCCCCCTGGTGACTGTGACGGTTGAGTTTGGACACCAGGGATCAACTGATCATCTGTCTACTTAGTACTTTTACTATAGTAAAGGATCTGAATACTTCTTCTTGCTGATATTTAACTGTGTTGTTTAGTTTTATGTCAGAGTTTCTGTTGCAGTTAATGTTGCTTTGAAAGAGAACAATACTTTCTTACGCTTTTAATCATTTTTGTCTTTTTTTTTCAGATGTACAAAATTTTGAGAATATTCTGAAAAAAAATACATATAAAAAATTATATAACGTAGATGTATAGGTTTGTGGACTTTTAGATTTGGAATAATCTGTATCAATATCAGAAATCCCATATTGGTCCGTCCCTCATATATTAAAGAGTAAAATACAACCTGTAAAGTTAATATAAAAACTATATTTAATTGTTAGAGTTGCTATCAATGTTTGAAACAGAAGAATTCATTATGAATAACATTTAAACAGTTTTTGTGGGGCGATGAAATTAATCCATGTGTCCTCCTGAAATACAGAAGATATAAAGTGAAACTTGCTGGTGGTTGGTGAACTACTGTGGCTGGCTCACTAGCTAACTGCTAGCTAGGTGGCAACATGCTAGCGCTACCTGGACACCTCTTGTAATGTTGTACTGTTTCTAAATGTGATACAGTAAAAGATTAGGGAGCAAAATATCACAGTGATGAGAGTCTTTGGGCAGCAGAATGCTATCACTAGCCAGCTGCATTTAGCTAACTGACATTTAGCTAGCCAGCACATATTCCCATTAACATTAATATTCCCCAGTTCATTGCTTTGCATGTTTTGTAATTTGTGCTTCTGTTTTTCATTAACAAGCCTAATGATGTTGATATCTTTACTAACTTTTTATTATTTGTCTGCATGCCTATATACTATTTCAATAACTGTTTCTTAATTTTAGATGATTTTTTAGCGTGACTATGCAACATCCGTTCAGGGACCGTTGGCAAACTCATTTATAGGAATGTTTATTAATGTACACTGTCCCTAGTAAATAAACCTATGATTAAATAAATGTTTTCCACCACCTGTAAAAGACAAGATGGATGTGCTTCCTGATGATTACAAGCTGACTAACCAGTTAGCAATTAAGCTAACTAGCTCAGTCGGACAAAGAGTTAACACAATTTGTTCATTAGACGTATTTGTAGTAACTGACTGCAGGCGACAGTTTTCAAGATTAGTCAACAACACAAACTCGGCTGTTCACCTAAAGTTAAAACTTTATGCAAAAGCAAAATCTTTGCCTCCGTGAGTTAAGCCAAAAATATTATATATTATATATTATATACAGTATAGTGTGTGATCAAGACCGTAATCTGTTTTCAGTCAAAATCACTTTTTTATTGTGTAAACTCTCAACTCTCTGAAGCGCAAACAAACATCCATCGACTTTTAGTTTTTTGTGATTCCTAACAAATAATTCACTGAACACACATTGGTTGGTTCGTTATATCAAAAGTTGTGACACATTTATTCACAAAGAGAACATAAATATTGAACTGCATCATCAGAGCTGAGATGATCAGAGGGTTTACTGTAAAAAAAAACACGTCAGAAACATTCAGACTGAATATAAAAGTCAGATGTTAGTATCAAAACAGCACAGTTTTATTAATGAGATGAATAAATGTAAATAAAGACAGAAGGTTAAACACTGAAGTGACTCCAGATTACATTTGGTGCCAAAGAACTACATTTTATTAGTAAAATAAGTTCTTGTATCATGTTCTGACTAATGTAAAAATATGCATTATGTAAAGTTTTGTCTTCGCTCTGTTTTAAATTCAAGGAAATATAACAGGTTTCTTTCTGTGAACTCATAAACCTTAAATCTGAATTTAAGCTGTTAAAGCCTGTGTATGGAGGACCAAACCTGACTTATTTGAAAATTAATAAATATAGAATAACAAAATAGTTTAAAAAACTGAGAAATAATTTGCATAAAATAAAGACCTTAAACAAATTCCACATAATTTATCAAATAACTTTCTAAATTTCGGTAACATTTTATACTCTAACAATTTTAACGCCTGATATTTTTACATATTTGGTGAAATCGTTCTTGAATCATTTTTTGGATTTTGTAGATTCATGCCCAATTTTGTATGCACCTAAATTTCTTTCTTTGTTTTTGTAGTATTTTATTGAGTTTTTTTAAAATGTGAAAAATATTTTCTTGTTTCTCTGTGAAGTGTATTAATTTATACATTATTTAACTCATATATGTTACTCATATATGTTAACTCATTTGTAATGTTTTTGATGATTCTGGTCGTTGACTCATTCATTTATTTATTATGATTTTTATTTTCCCAATAATCAGGTTTGGTCTTCCATACTGAAGCTGCAGAAGATATAAACAGGTCTCTCTAAATTACTTTTTTATTTCTCAATGTATTTTATATATTTATTACTTAATTAACCATTTGTCTTTTGTGGGTTTATTTTAAAATGTATTTCCCAGTTTCTTCACGTTTCTTATTTACACATTTTCTATTGATATATTTTTGGATTTTTTTATGCATGTTATACATTTATATCACAATTTCTTTATTAATTTCATTGATTTAATTCTTGAAATGTATTTCCCAGATTATTTAAATCATTCATTTATTATAATTTTCCTTTTCTAATTAGTCATCTTTGGTCCTCTGAACTTTCAGACTCCAACAGGTAGAACTCTTGTCTTGTTTCTGTGTGTCTTCCTGTCTGACTCTCGTCCTGTAGCGCTCCCCTGTGGTCAGCACAGAGAAATCAGGCAGGTGTATGGGTTCCAGGCTCAGGTGTGTCGGTGATGCAGGTGGTCTCAGGTGTGTTGCAGGTTTCACTGCAGCAGGCAGCCACAGTTGGCGCTCTGCTCTTTGTGTGTGGCGCCGAACAGCTGGATGGCCTGTTTGTTGATCAGAGTCCAGAAGTTCTGGAAGGAGATGCTCTGACCGCTCTGAACGCCCATCTGCTCCAGGACCTGACCCAGGCCTTCTTCAGTCTCCACAGTCTGCAAACAGGAAACACGTGGAAACAGTTAACAGTATAAAACACATGGGACAGCAATGTCAGCCATGCAGCACTGACAGCCAAAATATCAGGGAGGAGCAGGAAATACCATTATTACTATTGTTGTCAGTATGTGGACACCTGGGACTCCATGATGGCCACACCAAAAACCTGGTGCTTTGTGTGAACTTAAAAATTAAACATATAAAGCAGCCAGCTGAAAAGTTTATTCAACTAATGGATGGTGACAAAAAATGATTGTGTTAAAAGTAAAGTTCACTCAGAGCTACATTTACAATCTGTCAGATTTTATCGAATCTGAATCCTTTCGAATGTACTCTGGTTTGGAAGTGAAGTTACAAATAACTACTAAACAAATAAGTCAACTATAATAAAACCGTTAACTCAGAGATTCAGTGCAGATTTGTGCTGATAGGTTGTTGTGTGTTGAGTGTCAGCCTCATTAACTAATCTCTACATAAGAACTAGTTAGTGAGCTGCAACCTGGTTTATTTAAGTGATGTAAATACTGATGTTAGACCAGATTTACTAACTACATCAAACCTGTGAGTAGATCTGATGTGATGTCATGGTCAGTACCTTGGCGAATGTAGGCAGCTGCTGGGAGATCATGGTCTGGAACTGGGTGGTGTTCATGGTCGGTCTGTCGTCGGCAGCTTTATGAAACTCTGTGACCAACATGTTGATGGCCAGCTCCAAATCTGAGTATTGAGACAGCAGCAAAACACAGGGAAGCAGTGATCAATAATCAGTAAAAAAAGCTCTGTTTTTACTACAAACCTGCTGCAATTTTGCTGGATCAGATCATCAGTTTAATTTATTTCATTCTGCTCATTTATATGAAATTTTAAGAGAAAATGCATCAGTGGATGTTTGTGATGTGATGTATCACCAGAACAGCGGTGGAAGAAGTACTCTGATCTTTCACTGCAGTAAAAGTACTAACACCACAGTATAGAAATACTCTGTTACAAGTAAAAGTCCTGCATTCAAAAGCTTACTTCAGTAAAAGTATCAGCACCAAAATAGACTTACAGTACCAACAGTACTCATTATGCAGAATAATCTGTATGATTATATTAATTAATATTAATATTGAAAAAGTGCCCTGAGATAACTTTGTTATGATATGGCGTTATATAAATAAAACTGAATTGAATTGAATTAATGTGTTCATCACTTTCATATTGCAGCAGGTGGAGCTGATTTTAATTACTTTATATTCTGCTGGTAGATTAATCCATAATAATACATCGCATTTATTAATTGATTATATTTTGTATTAATAACCTGTAAAGTAACTAAAGCTGTCAGATAAATGGAGTGCAATAAAAAGTACCTCAAAATTGTACTTGAGTAAAGGTACTTTGTTGATCAGTGGTGGAATGAAACTAAGTCTGATCTGAAGGGAAATTCAGATATATTTATTTAAACATATATAAATGACTATTCTATACTTTGCCTCCTCCCTCCTGTAGATTCAGTCAGCTGAAGAAGACATTTAACACTTTAAAAAAGCTTTTTATCAATGCTAACAGTCTGTTAAAGATAACATTAAAGTATATCCACGTGTATAAATAAACCATATTAAATCACAGAGATCCAACGTGAGACAACACTGATGGTGGACGGTGATCAATTCTTCTAAATCGAGAGCAGATGTCATCTTTTTGTGTCATTGTTTTACACTGAAGATGAAAACAAATGGATTTAAGTTGACTTAAAAATGGTACTAACAAACCAGAAGAAAAGGAGCTTTAGAGGCAGATTTTTGGCTTTTACAGTAAATGAAGCAGCTGCTGGTTACTGTCAGTGTTCAGGTGTTTGTTTCCAGCTTCATAGTTTGGAAAAGAGAAACTCTCCAGTGCTGGAATCTCAGGAGAAGAAGCATCTGAGATTTACTGGCAGTTTATACTACACGTGTGCACGTGGCAGGTCGTGCACACGTTTGCTATAAAACACACGAGAGCAAGACAAAGCTGTCAATTAGGAATTCTTATTGTTTTTAAGGTGGGTGTAGCGACTACAGAAAACAAACAAAAAGTCGCTGAGAGGATGAAGTCGGGCCCGGTTAACTTTGTGTGACGCGCTAACAAAAAAGATTCACTGAGATCAAAAAGTAGTATAAGTTAAATAACTTTTATTAAATGAAAAAGGATAACTCAGTATAATGTGCAAAAAAACAAAAAAAGTGCTTTTCCGAAACAGAGAACTCAGGGGTCAACCTAAAAATTAAGCTTTTCCATAAAAGGTTTTCTGTCAAGTTAGGCTATATATGTGCAGATGACACAGTGGTGGTGGGCCTGATCTCCAGCAGCGATGAGAGGACCTACCTGCATGTGGTGAACAGTCTCGCGCTGTGGTGTCAGAACAACCACCTGTCCCTGAATGTCGGCAAAACCAAGGAGCTGGTGGTGGACTTCAGGAGGTGGCGAGGAAGCTAGACCCCCTTACAGATCGGAGAGAACCCAGTGGAAAGAGTGAGCAGCCTCAGGTATCTTGGTGTTCATATCACTGAGGTCCTCACTTGGAACACCCAC
>LKNJ01007458.1:0-12574 GCA_002120245.1 Maccullochella peelii
TGTTATGATATGGCGCTATATAAATAAAACTGAATTGAATTGAATTGAATCTATTTTGGCGCGTATTTCAGCACCATGGACTAGAGGCTGGATACCCGACAAACATTTTGAAATGATGTTCGGTTTTGGGTCGAGTTCGGTCACGTCATTCTGGACATGGTGCTTCCTGTTCAGTGCTGGGGTTTGTTATTTACGTGACAACACGTGAACGCAGCACACAGGCGGTAAATAAAAAATCATGTAGCCGAGCTAAGGACGGAGGATGTCAAACAAAAGTGTCATCGAAAACCATGCAGGGAAATCTTCAGCAGCAGGAATCGGACTCGGACAGAAATATGCATCCCGAGCCGCACTCTACCTTGGACAGAGAGCGGACTCTGCTCTGTCATTAGTCATTTGTTTAAACTTCACAGAAAATATAGAGCTCATTTCTAGCAGGTAACCAAGAGCTGTTTGTAGTGTTAGCCACCTGGCTACACTGAGGAGGGGACACTTGCAGCTGCTCATGAGCAACAGCAATTTTAAGGCAATACATGTGAAATTAGTTTCTTATTTTTATTTATTTTATTTTTTTAAAAAATCAGCTGCCATACCTGCCATACGCAATTGACGTCTATGCCTTTAGCAGAGGCTGATGTTGGTGGATTACAAAGCCTTTAAATGGAACATATAGCCATGTGAAAATCCTCAGAGGAGCTGCAGGTGGGTTTCATGATGTGTGGGACGTTACACGGCCTCAGGCTGTCAGAGTGAAGCCACTGCAGCTTCTGTAGCTGCGGAGGTTAGTTATTTGTATCTGAGGAAGCTTTGCTTAAGCAGTTGGGGGTTCAGTGCCTCACTTCAGTGGTGGTAATGAGGAAGAAGCAAGTGCTCTTTATTCACTTTCACTACACTGGATCCACAGTACTGCTGAGCGCTCACTGATCAACACATCGTCACTGCAGTTACACACTGATCGCAGCAACAAGCCAATTCTGTCTCCTAGAAATTACGTTTATGTGCTATTAATTTGAATGACTGATGTTCTTCATATGAGCAGCTGTGTGGACGAAAGGCAGGATGTGTAAAGATGTGTGTGTGTGCTCAGCAGCCTCCTGGTGTGTGTAACTGAATGAATGTGAAGCAGTAAGTGTCACCTTTCCTTGAATACATGAAGGTTTAGAAAACATTCACGCAGGTATGAATCCAGCAGGTGTGATAAATGGAAGGTGACCCTGCACAAACGCTCAAGGTTCCTGTGCTGTATTCCTCACCACTGATTCCTGCTTTATAATGACACAGTAGAGGTTAATATAATGTATGAATGTATGAGTACGTATATACACACACACACACAACCCCAGCCATGTCACCTGCATGCACTTCATTCATCACTTTGCTATATTTTGTCTATATGTGAATGAAAAATGTTCTTCAGCAGTTCATTCCTAACAACCTGAACAGTATGGAGTCACAGGAGTGCCATGAAAAAGATCTGTAAAAGAAAATTAAATGTGGAAATATAAAGAGGAATAACAAAATATATTTTCAACTTTTATGTGTTCATTTATTTCTGTATATATTTATTTATATATTTAAAAAAAATGTTATTCACTTATTTATTTTAGCCCTGTATTTTTCCTTATTTTCCACTATTGCTTTTATAGCAAATAATATATTAGATGAATATAAAAATTAAAAATGTATAAATAAATATATACAGAAACCAATGAACAAATAAATGTGAAAATAAATGAAAATCTCTTATATTTTGCTATTTGTCTTTATATTTCCACATTTATTTTCTTATTCTTTTTAATTCCTTTTTACTCCCTGTAGAACTTGTAGGACTTTTGTCTCCCTCATTAATACCAAATCTTTATCACATTATTATGGGATCTGTATACTCACTGATGTTATTGGTTGTCGGGTCACTTAAAGGGTAATTCCGCTAATATTTAAACCTGGATCATATTTTTACATAATTTATCGGGTCTAAATGACTAAAAGGTACAACAGGTTTTGGAATTATGGCTGCAAGATGCAGAACACTGACATGCAAACTGTGTCGTTTAGTCACAAACAGAAGAAGAAATAAAAGGGAATTAAGGTAGAGACGGTTCTGTCTGATAACTCGTAACTACAAAACCTTGTTTCCCAGAAATTATATTTATGTAGTACTGCTTTGTTTTGCCAAATATGTTTTGAGGGAAACGAAATGGCTGGTTGGATCATGTTCAGCAGCACGTTTCCTCATGTTAATAAATCAAAACACATTTACATTTAGTAATATATAATTGTAATTTCTAGGACACAAGGTGGATTACAACACAAGGATCCCATCATTTTGAGATAAAGTCTCAATTTTCAATCAATGTTTTGCTTCTGTGAATTAAAAAAAAGAATACATGTGAGTGTTGTGCAGATTGAAATGTCTTATATGAATATAAGTGAAACAGACCAGGAGGTTTTCCAAGTGTTCTTTGGGTCATGTGATGTGGAACCTGCTCTCACTTGAGCCTTATAGTTATCTGGGTTTAACTTTACTGAGCAGAATCTACACTCAGTCCTGCTCCAGCGTCGAGAGGGTTGCAAGTAAAAGAACTGAAGCAGTGATTTATTTTCTGTGAAGGGCATGCTCCTTTATTCTGAAGGTTTGGACAGATGCTGACAGATTATACTGACCCTGGATCTGAGGTACAGAATGCAGCTTTTCAGTGAAAATACGTCCTCAGGGTCTGTCCCAGAAGGTTATCCTGTAGAGCACTGCCCACTGTTTACTGCTGTTGTTCAGAGGACATTTAGTTTTAATAAAACGTTTCTTTGAGTGTCTGTTTTTCCTGTTCAGTCATCATCAGTGTTAGATTCTCAGCCCGAACTGCACTGCCGAGCAAACAGCGTCTCGGTGCTCCGGTGCTATTTGCATGTATGTAAATGAGGAAGAATACGCAGACATTTGGTGCAAAACTGGCCCCTTTCTATGAAAATGAGCCTCGTTGCAAAAAAAAGTCCAGTTCACAAACTGCAGCACTTGTCACGGGACATGACTGGGCGTAACAGGAGGGGGACCCAAATGGAGACCGTAGTGGAGGCTCAAAGCAGTTACAAAGATTTATTCAAACGCTTACTTGATAATACAGGTAGGCAGGCACGCAAGAAGGGTAGTCCAGGTACAGGAAATCACAAGAGCACTAGAAATTAGTCCAACACAGGAACAACACACTGCGAGCACAGAACACATCTGAACATAGGACCATGAACCGACAGGGAACAAAGGAAAAGGACAGGTATACATAAGGAAAGGCTAACAAGGGAATCAGGGGCAGGTGCGCAAAGAGGAGCAGGTGAAGACAATCAAGGGTAACGACACAAGAACAGGAAGACACAGGAAACAAGAGACAAGATTACAAAATAAAACAGGAAACTAAACAAAGAGTCCAGACCCCGACAGCGCTAACAGCCCCACGCAGTTAGAGTGAAAATGATCAGCGTCTTCAGAGAGTTGGTGCTAACTGAAGCACATTTATACGTTTCCAGTGATCATGGCAGCAGTGACTGTAGCCAGGCGAAGGTATCGTCACGCCAGGCGTGCTCGTGAGCGGATATCTGGAAGGAGAATATCACTTTCTGATTGTAGCTCGCCGTCTGAAAATGTCAGCTTCCTCCTTCTCTCTGCCACCATTTATCCCGAGCCACGTGGAGAATTGCAATCAGACGCAAAACTTTATGGGCGTGTTTGCGCTTCATTAGTGACATCATTAGTGCAATATCTTTTGTGAATCGGACCTTGCTGCAAGTGCAATTCATGGCGCTGTCAGCGGCTGCAATCCATTCTTTGTAAGACTGAAAGCAGAAGAGTGGAGGCTGTTAAAGCAGCACATTAATGAACATGATGTCACCATCACATATGGGTGTGATGTCCGGGTGTCCACATATACAACATGCACAATCCTCTAACTGTGTTATTTTGATCAAATACAAATGAACAGTGTTTCCAGGCCTTCCTGCTACGTGCTGTCAGTCCCTGGCTACATTAGCTACATTAGCTACATTAGCTCCAGACATTCGGCCCATAGTTACCATTCTTACCGCCTGAAAAACAGCTGCATCATTGAGTCAGCCTGGACTTTAAATTTACTGCCTGGGGACAGAATGTCAAACAACTTATAGCTCCTACATTACATAAATAATGAATGAATGATTACATCAATAAAACATCCAGTGAGATAAGGCACAGCGGTGTAAGATTGATGGGCAGGAGGTGCACGACAGAGAGGGAGGTGCAGGCCGACTGAAATCCGGCCTCGCTGGGACCCTGTTTGTGTCTCTCTGAGTACAACACAGCCGGAAGAGAGAGACTAGGCTTGTTTTGTTTTTTAAACGTGGAAGGATGAGCAGTGAAAGTGTAATCTGACAGAACACGAAAGCATGACATCCTGACGGAAACACAACCCGCTCTGGAAACAGTCGGTTACATAAACACAGTTTAACATCCTGACAGTCTAACAAAAGCATCACCAGGATGAGATCCGTATCACAGTTCTACACAAATGATGCTGGAGTGTAAAATAACTTCTTCTTATAACCTTATTTAACCAGGAGAGGCGTCTCACTGAGACTAAAAATCTCTTTTAGCTCTCTTTCCTCCTGAACAAGACAAAAATATGAACAGATATGATCAGAATTGATAAAATGACAGCAGTCAATACACCATTTTAGAGAGTGTAGAATCAAATATGTGATTCTTTAGATTAGATTATTTTATTTCGAGCATGTTGGAAAAAAATTAAACTAAAAGTAAGAAAACAAAACAAGAATAACCAATAAAATGAACAGCAAAGATACAGCAAAGTCACAATAAACTTCATGTCTGAAAAGCGAGCAAGTCCTGCCCCTTTCTATATATTTTATCAATAAACTTTGTGTTAAACATGAATATTCCTGCTTGTTCACCAAACACAAATCAATCAACTCAAAGAAAAAGAAATAATTCCAAACAAAACAAGAACAAAATCATCAGAATTTTAATAAATCTTAATAAAAATAATATTAAATCCATTAAAAATCCATAATGCCGGTAAAGCCTGTAAATGCAGAAAGAAGCTGAAATATTTTGTAAAATTGTGTAAAACCTTGTAAGTTGGTGGTATTTTTGAATAAAACGATACATGGCACGCCTAGCTAAGACATGTGACTCTGCTAAAAGCCTGTAAATAAAGAGTTTTCTTTTCTCTTACGTTCTGCAGCTGCTCTTACAGAGTACGTTCTGTTGCATGCAGCATCAGCGGTCTAAGGTAGTGAAAATGTATTACTATTATTAATAATTCAGGGTGCTTTGCTACCTTCTCCTTCTGAGCTCTCTCGCCGGCTCAGTCGATATGACGTGTCTTCTGCTGTGCAAAGGATTGTGGGTTAGAATAGCGACCGATGCAGTAGGACATCCTGGTATTTTTGGTTGGCAGTTGGCAGTTGACATACTATGTTTTGGGATATACTAAATCTTTATCTGGCATACTAAATAGTGTGTCAAGTTTTTTTGATTTTTCATGCTAAATTAAAAAATCGAACGTGTTCCAGCTGCACCAGATGAGACAGCCGTTACTCACTGGTAGAAATGGATCCTACGCTGTCTCCCCGTCCAGCTGAATCACTGATTGGCTCTGTCTAATGAGGACTTTAAAATGCAGCCCAGTGATTACACATAAAGAATAATTAACATTAGTGTGACAGAGTGCTATTGTTTCCTCTCTTTGTCCTGCAGTCTGCAGCTGTACGCCGGCTGCTGGAGCTGCTCATTAACCAACAAAGAGCCTGCAGCCGCTAATGACTATGAATTATATGATTATTACATGATTTATGTTTAAGCCCAGAAAACCTGGAAGTGGATGACAGGCTCGTTTCATAACGGTTTTTACTCTTTTATTAATGTGGATACCTAATGGAAGCCTTCTGAAGTCTTATTCAATCTGTTTATTCAGAGATCCGTGTGGAGTGTCTCCGTGTGTTGCTGCAGAATAATATAAAGTGTGTGGGGCTGACGTGACAGGAAGTTTGTTGAAGCCTGCAGTCCCTCAGTTACTTTGGGAGGTGAAAGGTCACAGGTAGTTCAGTGTTCAATGCAATGCACCTTGGGAAGTGACCTGCCCTGTAGGATCACCTGACCCTGCACACCTGCTGCAAGGTGTTTCACCTGTGGTTCGGAGGATGTTTGTATGTGCTTCATGAAGATGAAGTATTAATACCCAACACGTTGTCACTCCTGCTGCTTGGTCAGTCGCCCTATGCTTCAAACTATGAGGCTCTATGTACCCCTCTAGCATCAGTTTTGCACTTGCAGGGCTCTGCGGTCAAGTTAGCAATATCTGGTTAGACTTTCAAAATAAAGCTTGCTCAGAAAAATTTCACATTTTATGACGTGCAGGAAAAAGACAAAGTCAGGTCGCAGTTTGGTTAGGTTTAGGCAAAGATCATGGTTTGGGTTAAAATAAATGGAGCGACGCCTGCAAGCTAGTTCAAACAGTCAACTACTGACTGAGCTGCTGTATTTGACGTGTTGGGAGTGAGAATGCATCGTAACACCCAGCGATGAGGCTGACAAGAACGGTGAGTGTTGTTGAGTCAGATCACGTTTTATTCATCAACAAATGGTAACAATTCAGAAACAGGGAAGAGAGGACCAAATGCTCTCTGATGGAACAGGTTGAAATTAAAGGCACTTACATATCAATATCCAGGATAAAGGCCGAATCACACTATTATTTGTGTCAAGTTTGCCATTTGTGAACTTTGACATGCAGAATTTGCACCGTTCATAGCAAACCGCCCGGAGAGTGCTGACCTCTGAGGGAACAGAGGGAATCTATGCTGTTATTTGACGTGTGATGGATTGTTTCTGTCTCTGTCTCCATCAGGTACAAGGCGATAGTGAACCCGATGGACATCCAGAAGTCCAGTGCTGTCTTCTGGACGTGTCTGAAGGCCATTTCTATCTGGCTGCTGTCCATCCTGCTGGCTGTTCCCGAGGCCATTTTCTCACAGGTTGTCTCCATGCAGGTAAAATAGAGACACTGGAAATACAACAGACACTACCTACAGTAATGTAGACGGACATTCTCCTCTTCCCCAATGATGGCCTCTTGTTTTCAGCAGAAACAAGTTGAACACAACATTGACGTGTCATCGACCAGCAGCTGCTTATTTGCACCTCCAGCAGTCACAGAGCCACATGATCGTCCATGTGTTTGTGTCAGTGCAGTATTCCCTCTCGGTTAGCTCCTGACCTTCTGTGCATTCAGACTAAATGTGTGCTCTTCATCACTTCCTGCTGAAGGCTCAGCATCGTCTCAGTGGGGTTTCCCGCCGCTGACAGCTCTGAACTCTTTTAGAGTCAGATTTGATATAAATGACTGCTTCCATTTAACTCTACAGTCTGTTTCATGATCCTTACTGACTCTGTCTGTCCTTCACTCTATTTCTTCACTTTTCCTCTTCTTTTGCTCCTCTCCTTGACTTTTCTCTCTATTTCTTCTTCCTGTCCTCTTTTCTTCATTGTTTCCTAATTTTTCATTTCCTCTCATTTTTGTGCTTTTCCTGTCTCTTTCCTCTCCTGCTTTTCTCCTCACCTATTCTTGTTTCCCCTTTTCTCTGCTCTTCTTTGCTGTCCTCCTTTCCTCTCCTCTCCTAATCACCACTCCTTGTATCGTCTTTTCTTATTTCCTCCTCGTCTCCTCCCCTCTCAGGGTTACAGGGACAACACTAACGTCACCTTTGTGAACTGCGTGCCCTACCCGCTGTCCAATCAGATGCATCCTAAGATCCACTCGGTGATGATCTTCTTGGTGTACTTCCTGATCCCTCTGGCCATCATCTCGGTGTATTACTACCACATCGCCCGCACGCTCATCAAGAGCGCCCACGACATGCCGGGGGAGGTCAGCGAACACACCAAGAGACAGGTGAGCTGCACAGCACACATACGGCTCTCTAATGCTAATACTGTTTAGTTTTTTATCTCTTATATTGTCACTAGAAATAAAAAGCACATTGCCATAAACTGATTTTCCCCACACCACCAACAGTCGTTGTTTCCTGCTGCCAAATGACTGTTCACGGCAGTTTATGATACCCGAGGTCCTCTTGTGGTGAGAGCATCTCAGAAAGAGCTTCATGTCGCACTACAGTCCCTAAAAGTCATTTTAAAGATTCGAAATGCTGCAGAAAGCATTTTTTGAAGTTATATTCCTTCTGATTTCAGTCCCGTTCAGCTGATTTGGCGACACCTGTGGTTACTGGTGGTAACAGCAAGTGTGTCGTAATAAACAGGTCACCGAGTTCAGTTGGAAATGAGACATGTATCGATCAAGTACTGAGGCAGCAAACACATCTACTCCGTCAGAAATGAAACAGGTGCATCTGTTTACGTTGACACCCTCTTTCCTCAGAGCCTCCGTTCAGGGAAGCAACAACTCCCCAAAAAATCACCTTTAAAAAGTGAAAAAAATAAAGAAAGCTCAGGAAGAGTAGCACAGAAGGGATCCCTCACCGACAGACATGTGATAGATGTCGGGTTTTCAGAGCACACGCCGGGAACATATTGATCTTTACGTTTTACACACACTGTAAATGTCAAAGGCTGAGCTTGTCACGTGTGTGCACCGGCTTCTGTCTTCCCCATAATGTCTGCTACTTTTGTTTCCTACCATTTGAATCTGGGAAAGGCGAGCTCTGCCAGGATCCATGAGAACTACTGAATGGCTATTGCTGACCATAAACAGTATAAAAGAATGGGTTTTATATGATGTAAACCTTAAGGATTACAAAATTAAAATTCCAATTACACAAATTCAGTTCAATTCAATTCAGTTTTATTTATATAGTGCCATATCATAACAAAGTTATCTCAGGGCACTTTTCCATAAAGAGCAGATCTAGACCGACTCCTATATAAATTCACAGTTCTTATTTTCTCTAAATAACGAGCCCTTTGTATAAACGATAACTCACTGACACTTTATAATTCTAAATCAAACATTGGGGGAAAGAATGTAATATTGAATCTGTAGTGATCTTTCCAAATTCAACATGAACAGGCTGTGAATGCAACGAACGAATGAAAGAGTCTGCCTTGTACTGCAGGAGGGGAGTGTCAGCCTGACCTGTTGCATGATGGAGAGACTAACAACAGTGTGGATAAAGGCAACAAGTCTGAGGGGTCACCTGTTAGCTTGTAGTTTTGGGTCAGACCACCTGGGTCGCATTAGAATTAGTTTGAAGGGATTACATGTTAGCTCGAAGCGTTACCGCCCTAATAAGTAAACGCACCAGTGAATTAATTAGCTGGGGAGGAAAGAGAAAAGGTAAAATAAAGTCAGAGAAATTTAAAAAGAAAGTTAAGTGCAGTCTGATTTCTTCCTCTTGCAAAAGATAAACAGTCTGGAGGTTCAGACAAGGATCGACTGGGACATGATGCTTTTTGCACCCACACCTCCCACTCCCACAGCTTCAGAGGCCTCAGTAAATATTTCAGCCATCAGGATGGTTTAGTGGAGGACTGTGTCAGCCGGAGTGAGTAATCACTTTACACCAGCTTGATCTTCACAGATGGAGGAGAGGTCAGAGGAAGAGGGGAGCTGAATTATTAAAGACCCAGCTGCAGCAGGTCAGATCAGGTGTACGTGATCAGTGATGGAGTGGCACAGCTGGGGATTACTGCGCCGTCTCTGGGGATTACCATGATAATAACCACTGCTCCAGTTTCTCCTTTTAACAGAAATACTAAATATTTCCAGGTGTTTCCAAATTGCTGTTTTTTTAATTTCCTGTTAAGCTGCTGTCAATGAAACTTCGCACTTCCTGGAGGTTTTTCACATTAAGAGCCTACCAGGAATGGGTGGGACAATGCTCATTGAGCTGCTGGAAGACTTACATTTTATGAAACATCTGTGCAGAAGTATTAACTTGGCGTGAGACTTGACAGCAACAACATCCAAACAGAGTTAATAACACAGCTTTGACAGAGTTACATCTTGACTTTCAGTTTTCTCATGAAGACTTGGCTGGACGTGTTTCAACTGAGACTTTACTTGGACTTGCCCTAAATGACCGGAGACTTGTTTCAAATGACCCGAGACCTGCCATGGACTTAATTCAAATGACTTGAGACTTGGCATTGACTTTAAGCTTTTTTAAATTATTTGAGACTTGACTGATATTTCAACTGACTCAAGTTGTTTCAAATGATTAGTGACATGAACGAGTTTCCGCTGACTCAAGACTGGACTTGGACTTAGAGTGAGTTGAGTAAACTTTTTTCAAAATGACTCAGGACTTGACCTCCAATTAGTTCAAATTATCCAAGACTCCATTCGGACTTGTTTCAAATAACTTTACCAAGACTGACTTGAGACTGGACTTGTTCCAGATTGCTTCAGACTGGACTTGGACTTGTTGAAAATGACTTGAGACATGACTTGGACTTGGCTCTAGTGAGCTAGCAGAGGTAGTGGCAGTAGGTGAAGGTAAAAACTTGTGACAAAACCAGTGCTAGTATTGTAGTAGTTATTTTTATTGTACTTGCTTTCAGCTGTTCATACTCTGCGTGGAGCCCATTAACTGACAGTCAGTGACATGCAGAGCTCAACTCTGCTGCAGCCTTGTAGGCCTAAAGGGACACTTTGCAGTCACGCTGACCTCGACAAACTCAGGGTTAATGGAGAGTCTCTGACTAACAAACAGTGAATCAACTCCTGACGCTGAGAGCTGAGAGAGGAGGAGGAGGAGGAGGATCAGAGACGACACACTCACACAGTTTCCCAGTTACACTACATGGCACACAAATGTGTGTGGACGTCTGTCTACGTACTTTTGTATACATTTGGCTGCTAAGTTCCAGTGAAGGCATAGCCAAAGCCAGGTCCTTAAAGACTTGGTTTTAATTTACGGCTCCTTTAAATTCCTTATGATTTCCCAGGATGTTTTCTGGAAAGAACCACGTAATTTGGCACAAATTATATTGGTACACTTCCAGTTATTATTACCAGCGCAGAGCAGGTCAGCTGAACAAATTCAACATACATGAAGAATACAGTTTCCAATAATAAATGATTGATGAATATTAGTTCTTACAAGGAAATCCCCCTGGAAATCATCAACTGCTTTTAAACACAACACGACTATTAACAAACAACTATTATCTCTATCTGTCTCTCAATAATTTAAATAAAAAGAAAAACTTTACAGGAAACTTTCAACAAATTATTAGGAAATTGTTTGGAAATTACAAACCTATAACATAAAGTGTTAATATGGTTTTCCCAGTTTGGTGTGGAGGAACCTGCACGGAGCCCTGACCCCGATCCAACACCTTTAGGATGAACTGAAACACCTTTGAGTGTGAGCCGGACCTGATCACCAACATCAGTGTTGGACCTCACTGATGCTCCTGAACGCAGCAGGTTCAACATCTGGTGGGAAGCCTGAAACCAGCAGAGTGGAGGCTGCTGGAGCTGCACATTCATGTCCATGCTTTTGGATTAGAAACCATTAAAACAGAGATAGTGATAGCATAAAGATTCTCACGCACCCTGCCCAACAAATACAGTAACATTTCTAACAGTAAATGTCTCCCCCCCCTCGATGTGTCTCCCTCCTTTTTATGTCTCTCATGTCGTCCTCCTGTCTCGTCATATCGTGTGTCATCGAATTCACCTCATTACAGTTAAATCCATCTGCGCCTCCTCGTGGGGGAGCGATGCTATCAGTGCTTTCTTAAATGGAAAAGCCTCTTCACACGCCGCCCCGTATCTTCACATCGATAGAGGCTGGGAGCCAATTGCTACACTAACTGCAGACGCCCACATCGATACCAAACACACCTACCATCTTATCTGAGAGCGAGCTAATTCATTATGTTCCCAGAGATAAGAAATACATTACAAGGCTGCATCCCAACACACACACACCAGAGATTTCACACCACATCATCGATCAGGAAACGCTCACATAGGTGCTTTTTGACTTTTTGACAAACGATGTATTTTGTCGGTTCATTTAGAGGAGTTTTTGTGGATTTTTAAAATGTATTTCTTTGTTTGCATACAAAAAAGATAGAAGATATAATATCTATACAAAGACATTGACACATCTCATATATATACTCCTAAAAACTCAAGCCAATATAAACAGAATTACATTAAATCAAAATAAGAACCAAATGAAAAAGAAAGAAGAACATTACCAGAACATAAAGGAAGATGAAGATGTTCAGACGGTTTTTGTTGATACTAAAGAGAGTTTAAAGATTAAGATAATGGAGTTGATTCATCACAATGAGAAGAGGAAGCTACTACAAACAGTTTGTTAAGATATGAGGAATATGTACTTACCCATGCAGCATTACAGTCATTTAAATAAGGTTAGATTAAACTATATACATTGCAAGAAGGCAAGATTGATGTGTTCGATGTGAAAATGTATATATGTGATGCTTCCATGAAAGTTTGTCATCAATTAATAAAAATAGGAACTTTGTAAACCCGAGAATAATCGACTTGACTATTCAATTCAATTCAGTTTTATTTATATAGCGCCATATCAT
>LKNJ01007459.1:2500-12390 GCA_002120245.1 Maccullochella peelii
GTCACTGGTTGCTATGGTGATTGCTGTCCCCCTGTTCGAATAGAGGTGGAGGGGCAGTGAGGTGAGATACACAGCGGGCAGACAACAAAATAAACAGGTCAGATAATTCATTTAATGGAGATGAAACCTCTCAAAGTCTCGCTTATAACGCAAACCGTGAGTTCAATCACCAAAATATTATTATCATGAGGGAGAAAGGAGTCTGCTGAACACGTCGATGTAGATTTCATGTTTGTGGCATCAGATATTTGAGAAATGGCACCAGTTAGGGTTAAGAAAAAGGAACACTCTGTTTTCAGTTAACACTGCAGTCAATGGGGCAGTTGGCTGTCACTCCATCACTTTGAGGCTCACAGCGCCAAATGTGTACGTCTGTTTGTTAGTTTCATAGTTACATGTCTGTGAGCAGCACACATGTTCTTATGTTCTGAAGTTCAAATGTTGCATGAAGAGTGAGAAATGTGGGAGTTAGAAGAAGCTGAAGAGACATTTTTAAGAAGATTTTACAGCTCCTCACCACTCTAATGGTGATGTCACCCACTCTGGATCTGAACAGTCCGTCCCATTGTTGTGTATGTGGAAATTTTCATGTTTAGAAAAGTCATATCACACCATTCCCTATCAATCAGCACGTCTTGATGTATTTTTTTGCATATGTGTTGGCAACGGTACTTAGAGGAGTAGCATGGCGAAAATCTATCTGGAAGATGAAGAATAAGAAGTAGTCCTGCAGAAAATGCGGCTGAAAGCTGAAATGCCCATTGCTGGAAATGCAAATGAACTGCTCTGCAATGCAGAACAGCAGGGAGTTGGGATTCGGACCACTGACCTTGGAGTCTCAACAAGATGTGCTCTAACCACTCTGCCACCAAGCAGCACAACAGGGTTGGAATCACTGCTACTGTTGAAAAGATCAGTGACACCAAATAGAAAGTGCCCCAGGTGTAATCGATCATCAAAACGAAGAGGGTTTGAAATGGGACTGCTACACTGAACACACATAGACAAATCTGGTAAAGGCTGTAGTAGCAGCAGCAGTAGTAGTAGTAGCAGTAGCAGCAGTAGTAGCAGTAGTTTTAGTAGTAGCAGTAGTAGTAGCAGTTTTAGCAGCAGTAGTAATAGTAGCAGCAGCAGTAGTAGCAGTTTTAGTTTTAGTAGCAGTTTTAGCAGCAGCAGTAGTAGCAGTTTTAGCAGCAGCAGTAGTAGCAGTTTTAGCAGCAGTAATAGCAGTTTTAGTTTTAGCAGCAGCAGTAGTAGTTGCAGTTTTAGTTTTAGCAGCAGCAGTAGTAGCAGCAGCAGCAGTAGCAGTTTTAGTAGCAGCAGTAGCAGTTTTAGTAGCAGTTTTAGCAGCAGTAATAGCAGTTTTAGTTTTAGCAGTAGCAGTAGTAGTTGCAGTTTTAGTTTTAGCAGCAGCAGTAGCAGTTTTAGTAGCAGTAGTAGCAGTTTTAGCAGCAGTAGTAGCAGTTTTAGCAGCAGTAGTAGCAGTTTTAGTTTTAGCAGCAGTAGCAGTTGTAGCAGCAGCAGTAGTAGTAGCAGTTTTAGTTTTAGCAGCAGTAGTAGCAGTTTTAGTAGCAGTACTAGCAGTTTTAGTAGCAGCAGTAGTAGTAGCAGCAGTAGCAGTAGTAGCAGTTTTAGTAGCAGTTTTAGTTTTAGCAGCAGTAGCAGTTTTAGCAGCAGCAGTAGTAGTAGCAGCTTTAGCAGCAGTAGTAGTAGCAGTAGTAGTAGTAGTAGCAGTTTTAGCAGCAGTAGTAGTAGTTGCAGTTTTAGCAGTAGTAGTAGTAGTAGTAGTAGCAGTTGTAGTAGTAGCAGTTGTAGTAGCAGTAGCAGTTTTAGTAGTAGCAATTTTAGTAGCAGTTTTAGCAGCAGCAGCAGTAGTAGCAGTTTTAGCAGCAGTAGTAGTAGTAGCAGTAGTGGTAGTAGCAGTTTTAGTAGCAGTAGTAGTAGTAGCAGTTTTAGTAGTAGTAGTAGTAGTAGTAGTAGTAGCAGTTTTAGTAGTAGTAGTAGCAGTTTTAGTAGTAGTAGTAGTAGTAGTAGTAGTAGTAGTAGTAGTAGTAGCAGTTTTAGTTTTAGCAGCAGCAGTAGTAGCAGTTTTAGTTTTAGCAGCAGCAGTAGTAGCAGTTTTAGCAGCAGCAGTAGTAGTAGCAGCAGCAGCAGTATAGTAGTAGTAGTAGTAGTAGCAGTTTTAGTTTTAGCAGCAGCAGTAGTAGCAGTTTTAGTTTTAGCAGCAGCAGTAGTAGCAGTTTTAGCAGCAGCAGTAGTAGTAGCAGCAGCAGCAGTAGTAGCAGTAGTAGCAGCAGTAGTAGCAGTTTTAGCAGCAGTAGTAGCAGTTTTAGCAGCAGTAGTTGCAGTTTTAGCAGCAGTAGTTGCAGTTTTAGCAGCAGTAGTTGCAGTTTTAGTTTTAGCAGTAGTTGCAGTTTTAGTTTTAGCAGCAGCAGTAGTAGTTGCAGTTTTAGTAGTAGTAGTAGCAGTTTTAGCAGCAGTAGTAGCAGCAGTTGTAGTAGCAGCAGTAGTAGTAGCAGTTTTAGTTTTAGCAGCAGTAGTAGTAGCAGTTTTAGTTTTAGCAGCAGTAGTAGTAGCAGTTTTAGTTTTAGCAGCAGTAGCAGTTTTAGTTTTAGCAGCAGTAGCAGTTTTAGTTTTAGCAGCTGTAGCAGTTTTAGTTTTAGCAGCTGTAGTAGTAGCAGTTTTAGCAGCTGTAGTAGTAGTAGTTTTAGCAGCAGTAATAGCAGTAGCAGTTTTAGCAGCAGTAATAGCAGTAGCAGTTTTAGCAGCAGTAATAGCAGTTGCAGTAGCAGTTTTAGCAGCAGTAATAGCAGTTGCAGTAGCAGTTTTAGCAGTAGCAGCAATAGCAGTTGCAGTTTTAGTTTTAGCAGTAGCAGCAGCAGTAGTAGTAGCAGTTTTAGTTTTAGCAGCAGCTTCTTGTTAGTAGCTTCTTAGAAGCCCAACGAATAAGAAGTAGTGTGTCCAGTGCTTTGCACATCCATTTTCCACTTGGCGACTAAATCTCGGAAGGCTATCCGTCACACTGGCGGGTAAATGTTTGTACCAGAATAGTCATGTGTTGCAGCCACAGACTGTAGTATAACTTTCTTTATTTACGCACTTTACAGCCACAGCGAAGTGCTATATGTTGCTTACAGTCCGACAGCATATTTTCTCTGCTGCTAAAACTAGCTTGGTGCTAAC
Organism: Maccullochella peelii; assembly: GCA_002120245.1. Taxonomy (NCBI): domain Eukaryota; kingdom Metazoa; phylum Chordata; class Actinopteri; order Centrarchiformes; family Percichthyidae; genus Maccullochella; species Maccullochella peelii. The sequence continues at coordinate 5,684 of LKNJ01007459.1, forward strand.
TGTTGCAACATACAACAGCAAAATACTACATGTGCTGGACAAATTATACTTGGTGAATATTTTCCCCCTGGTCATGTGCTCATATATTAAAATGTGTTACCAGTAGCGCCACCATGTGGCAACAATCACACTCACAACATTCTAGTTATTTAAAGACCGTTTTCCTCCTAAAATCGTGTCTTCATTCTCACGACATACTTTTTGTATCTCAGATTGTCCGATGACCTTCAGATAATAATGTAAAACTTTATTGATTCATTTCATACAAAAACTGGATTTACAATGTGCTTGTATTGCAACTTTGATGAAGTTAAACTCCTCCTCCTCAGGTCCCTCCAGGCCTCCGTACTCGTCGTCCTCGTCTCTCAGCAGGTCGGGTCTTTCAGCTCGGGGGTCACTCTCCTCTTCCTCCCCTCAGTCCCTCCCCAGCCACAGAAGCCAGGTGGGAGCCGTCTCTCCTGCCCACCCCCACACTGCTCGACCCTCCGCCCCCCCAACGTCTGCCTTAAAACTCGCCACAGTCGCCGCCAGCCTCGACCGAGTGCCCAAAGTCTCCACAGCCAGGTAAACACCACCAACAGTACACCTGTCCAGGTAAACACCACCAACAGTACACCTGTCCAGGTAAACACCACCAACAGTACACCTGTCCAGGTAAACACCACCTTCAGTACACCTGTCCAGGTAAACACCACCTTCAGTACACCTGTCCAGGTAAACACCACCTACCTAAAACCTGCCCAGGTAAACACCACCTACAGTACACCTGTCCAGGTACACACCACCTACAGTACACCTGTCCAGGTACACACCACCTACCTACAACCTGCCCAGGTAAACACCACCTACCTACAACCTGCCCAGGTAAACACCACCTACCTACAACCTGCCCAGGTAAACACCACCTACAGTACACCTGTCCAGGTACACACCACCTACCTACAACCTGCCCAGGTACACACCACCTACCTACAACCTGCCCAGGTAAACACCACCTACAGTACACCTGTCCAGGTAAACACCACCTACAGTACACCTGTCCAGGTAAACACCACCTACCTACAACCTGCCCAGGTACACACCACCTACAGTACACCTGTCCAGGTACACACCACCTACCTACAACCTGCCCAGGTACACACCACCTACAGTACACCTGTCCAGGTAAACACCACCTGAGTTTTGTTATTGTATACTTTGTGTCAGCACAGCTGTTGCTGTTCAGACATGAAACACGCTCATGGACTTCAGATGTTTGTGGCGTTTTCTTCTCTTTAAAGAAGGTTTTTACTGAATTTCAGATTTTGTATTAAATTCCGCAGCTGGAGTCAGTTTAGCTGCAGGTTTCTGTATCAGTGATATGAGACGCTCGGTCTGAATGCAACTAACAGTCACATGTTCAGAAAGTGTGTGTTGCTTTCGGTCTCAGACTCTTTGCTTTGTAATGATCTCTGCCTGCAGTCTTTGTCCTGTTCACACGGAGAAACCAGATTAGAAACCAAATTAGAAACCTGGTTCCCTGTGAACATGACAGAGAAATCTCTTATCCAGCACAAGTCTACTTTGAAACCAGGTCTCTCTAATCCCCCACCTTGATTACAGAAACCAGGTTTCTAGTTCACATGACTTTGAAGATTTTGATCTTTAATCTGAAATATTAGCAGTCTTGACGGAAGTGATGTCATGAGCGATGTCATCACTGATGGTTGATTCTTGTTTGTACTCACAGAGACTCTCATGAGCCGGAGAGACTTCTGAACGGACTGTCAGAGACCACGCTGCCCATGGAGGTCACATAACATCGTATCCCATCATGCCCTGCTCCTCCTCCCATCATGCCCTGCTCCTCCTCCTCAGTGTCTGACCGGTGAATGTGACACGCCGTGACCTCCAGAAGAAGAAAATGGCGTCAGAATCAGAACATTTTACTGAGTGTGGATATTATTATTATTGTTATTATTGTTGTTGTTGTTGTTATTGTTGTTGTTGTACAGTTTGTAAATGTCTTTGATGTAAAATAGGTTTTTTTTTGTTTCATCAGTTTAGTTTCTGAAGCAGATTGTCATCATGTGACTGCAGAATCAACTCTGATTGGTTCATAATAAGTCCTATGTCTTTGCTCTGATTGGCCCACGATGAGTGATGTATCCTCGCTCTGATTGGTTATTTATTTCTCATGTTTACATTTTGTTGGAAAAGCGATTTGATTTCACAGATTTAAGTTTTTGTGAATCAGGACTGAGTTGATCTTTTTTTAAATGTTTGTTAAAGAATCTCTTCATGGCCTTCTGATCATTTAAAGTCACATTCAAATCAAAATATGCATCCTGTAAAAAGAGACGTGGATCTGCAGCTGCAAAACAAAGTTTTTTTTTAAAAATATTTTTAAACTTGTCGGGGAGAAGTCAGACAGACGCTGATCAGACGTGTGTGAACTGAAGCTCGGATAGGTTTCACGCTTTCTGTTGGATTTATTCTGTCCTTCAGTGTGAATCATGTAGAGAAGTGTGTGTGTGTGTGTGTGTGTGTGTGTGTCAGCTGGTTCACACACTCTGTTCACTCTGTTGGTGTGTCAGAAAAATAAAACTGCATCGATACTGAACTTCCTGTGAGTGTCTTTTTGCTTTGTTCAGAAAATAAGATCTCAAAAAACAAAAAAAGGATTCAACAAAACAGATTTATTAAACACAAGTTTGTTTCAGTACAATTATGAGCCACTTGTACTTGAGTATTTTCATTTTCTGCTACATTATTCTACATTTATCTGATACTTTACAGGTTCAGATTATTAAAACATAATTTCATCAGCTAATAAATTATGTAATATTATTGATGAATCTGCCAGCATCCCCTGTAGTGCCACCTTCAGGACAGAAGGGACGCTTCGTACACGAGATGAATACTGACTGATGTCTGTCTGTCTGGCACACCCTCCGCCTGTCTGCCTGCCTGCCTGTCTGTCTGCAACAATAGAAACCGGCACAAACACACCGGAAACTGGTGTTACATGTTTCCAGTCATCAGGCTGTTGGTTGATTTGATTTGATCTCTGAAATATTCACAAAATCAATTAATCAATTAAAACATATTTATTTTACCATCAATAAAAACAGCAAACGTTTCATTTCCACAACACTGGAACACTACACTGGAAGCAGTTGAAGTGTTGGTTAGTATTTAAACACAACTAGAGATGAATACTGACTGATGTCTGTCTGTCTTGCTGTCTGCCTGTTCAGTGTGTCTGTCTGCCTGCCTGTCTTTCTGTCTGCCTGTTCAATGTGTCTATCTGTCTGCCTGTCTTTCTGTCTGCCTGTTCAGTGTGTCTGTCTGTCTCTCTTTTATCTTAAAGACTGAAATTATTATTATATTATTGTTATTATTAATGAGGTTTTGTATATTTTTTTATCATCTTAAAAAATACATTTTTCAAATGTGATTTTTTTCTTCTTCTCTTCCGGGTAACTCTCAACTGATCATCAGTTTGTCTCTATAGCAACAGGAAGGACTCCATGTCCCAGAGTTCCCTGCGGCTCGCTGGTCCAGGAGACCTGTGAGAGGTGGGAGTGTTCAGTCAGTCAGCGTCCTGATGGAGAGACGGTGACCGCATCGCCGGTGCTCTGGTTCATTTAGCGGCGGGCTGTCGGTGTTGTGTCCGGTGGATGACGAGTGTTTCCGGTCTGGTGTTTGTGGGTCAGAATCGTGTGGACCTGATCTGAAGCTGCCGTCTCTCCCGGTGTGTCCCTGTTAATTAGCCGGTAGTTTTTTCTTGCAGTGTTTACCGGACAGTGTAGGTGATGGTGGACGCGGTGGAGTGCGGGGTGTGCGGGGTGAAGGTGATGTGTCGCTTCAGGCCGCTGAACGACGCGGAGCGGAGCCGTGGAGACAAGTACATCCCCAAATTTAACGGAGAGGACACGGTGGTAGTGGCGGTGAGTTACTTCACTGTGTGAAACCAGTAAACACGGGCTTTCTTTTACCGGCACACCCTCCGTCTGTCTGTCTGTCTGTCTGCCTGCCTGCCTGTCTGTCTGTCTGCAACAATAGAAACCGACACAAACACACCGGAAACTGGTGTTACATGTTTCCAGTCATCAGGCTGTTGGTTGATTTGATTTGATCTCTGAAATATTCACAAAATCAATTAATCAATTAAAATATATTTATTTTACCATCAATAAAAACAGCAAAGAAACGTTTAATTTCCACAACACTGGAAGCAGTTGAAGTGTTGGTTCGTAGTAAACACTGGAAGCAGTGGAAGTGTTGGTTAGTAGTAAACACTGGAAGCAGTTGAAGAGGAAGTGGTGAAGATAGTGTGTTTAAAAGTTGGATTGAAGCTCCGCTCCTTATAAACTCTGAACTGTCATGTATCCTCATGTTGTTTTTGTTTCAACTGAATTTTAAATAAAGGTAGTTTCATAAGAATACTTTAATATAGTGAGAATAAGAATAATAGAACAGAAAAGAATAATTTAACTGACTCTGGCTTTGTCCAGTTTGTCCTAAAATCCTGAAACATGAACGTCATCTCCGTCCTGATGAAGGTCACATGACTCTGACCCAGTTTCCCCCCTCATCTGTTTCCAGTTCAAATGTAATGAGGCAAATTTATAATAGAAATGTAATGAGGAGAGGTCAGTCTGTTTCTCTTTAATGAGATGTCATTAACTCAACATAAATTATGTTTGTTTCTACTTCAGGTTTAATGGTTTATTTAAAAGCTGGAAAATCTTGTTGTTTCAAAAGGACCAAACACAAACTGAGCTGCTCTGTCAAACAAGAACTAATTATCTTTCATTTACTGTGAAATGAGAGCTGTTTGTTGCTGTTCTTTAATTTGAAAAAGACGAAACCAAACACCTTCATGTCAAAGACATAAATTAACAAATTAAGTCACTTTTAAGGGTTATGTGATGATTTGTCTAAATGTAACATGAAGATTTCATTGGTTCGTTGGAGTTTGTGAGTTCTGCTTGATGTTCATTTAAATAGAAAACAGTAGAAACTGCACTTTCTTCTCTTTATGATTCGACTGCAGCGCATCAGCTTATGGCTCCTGGCCCAGATGTGGCCCTCTGATGGGTCAAAACAAACACAAATGAACATTTCTTTCTTTTTGTTTCTCCTGAAATCAATTCTGCGACGTTTGTTTGGAAGTGGACATGTACACTGTACCCATACATACTTTAATTTAATTTGCTTTTTATCTATACATTTTTATTATTTTATGTTTTTTACATCAAGATAGATCTCTTTGCTTGGGAATAATCCTATTAGAGAAGAATTCAGGACCTTTTATCTGACACGGTTATTGTCATGAATATATACGTTTTTGTGTGTGTCCGGCATCACTGAGCAGTAATCATCTTTCTTTCCTCTGATTGGTTCAGTCTTCTCCCAGTGGGATGCCGTTACCATGACGACAGGCATCTTATTGAAACTGGCTGAGCTGCTGAGAGGAGATCAGAGAAACCATCAGATCTGATTAACCCTTTATCTCAGTTTAACTGTTTCCTGTTGGAAATGAAACGAAAACAGGTTATGTCCAGTTCAACCAAAGACAGAGCTGAAGAATACTAATAATAATACTACTAATAATAACAATAAGAAGAAGAAGAAGAAGGAAATAATTTGACAAAGAATTAAATCAGCAACCAGTGAAAAATCTAAAATGTGCAGCGTATGAAACATCATAATAATAAGATGTCAAATATAAAATGTAGGCTATTGATCAGCTAACCAATAAAAAGGAGTTGTGATCCTGATCCCGTGTAGTCTTGAATCTGACTCAGGAACAGCAGCAGGTTCATCAATCCTAATCTCAGTAATATGTTCTCTTCTCCTGGTTTGAGTTCAGAGTCTAAAGAGGAGACAGTGAGCTGAACCAGATACCAGCCCCTCCCATACCAAGGCTTCACTGCTTTATTCTAAAAAAAGAAAAGAATCAGCTTTCCTGTTAATCATCGGACGAGCTGTTGGAAACAGCTGCACTAATCAATGAATCAATGAATACTGAAAACAGAATCAATAATGAATAATAATCAGCAGTGTGTTTGTGGTGGCTTTTAATGATTTATAAAAAGAACTTCTCACATGTGACATTTTGCTGCTTTTCTCTGACATATATATATACTGTATGTGTGTATATATATATATATATATATATATATATATATGCATAGATGCCACTTTATAAAAACAGGTATTTTTCCACAGACATTTAAAGTTCAGTGAGAGCTGGATGCTGATAAAACCATCAAACTGTCCTCAGATCAGTTCAATGTCAGCAGTTCGACAGGAACAGGAAGCTGCTGACTCGTCACGTCTTGTTTGTTTAAACCGTCCTTAAACATGGCGTCCTTCATTTCATACCTTTAAAAATTTATTATAATTGTGCACTCACATCTTTAAGCAGACAATTTCATTATTTCAGTATCCAACCTGAATATGTAAATATCAGAGCTGCAACAACAGAATAAAAGAAGTATGACACAGTCAGAGTGAGTGGAAGAAGACACAGACTTTTATTTTGATGGTGTGTTTCCTGTGTTTCAGGGGAAGCCGTATGTGTTTGACAGAGTCCTCCCTCCAAACACTGAACAGGTTCAGGTGTACAACACCTGTGCCAGACAGATCGTCAAAGGTCAGGTCCCTATATATACATACATACATATATATACATATATATACACATATATATATAT
>LKNJ01007460.1:0-12383 GCA_002120245.1 Maccullochella peelii
ACACACACACACACACATATATATAATTGAGTTATTCTGCTTTGCCTTTTGTAAAATGTAGAATTTGGAAACCAAAACATTTGTCAATTCGATACTAATTACATGTCTCTCTCGAGTCGACATTTTCCGCACTTCCTTAGTACACTGCACTGCATTGCACACTTAAAAATCAGGTTTGCGTTCTGGCATTAGCATACTGGCATAACTTCATTTTGACACCTTCCTTATGAACACTACGCTCCTCAAAGTGTGATTATGATTAATAACTGTGTAAAAGACACATATAGTTGACATGTCAACTACATCTTATTGACTTGTCAAAACAGTTGCATTATATTTCGATTAATTAAACCGCCATTTTTTTTCCCCCTGAGCGCGAGCAAACTGACGCACGGTGTCACGAGACAAAACAAATTGCTTAATGCTAGTTTTAAGCACCGACTCCTTAATAGTTAAAGTCTAACATGTATTTTGACGCTTATATTCAATTCAGAAAGACATACTTTAAATGTAAAGGACTAAAGAAGTGTATTGTGCTGAAATATTACTCACCCACCACCCTGGAAAGTACCGAGGAAAAGCAGAAAGTGAAACAGTGGAATAGGGTGCGGACCTCTCCAAACTGCCTCTCGGGATGTCAGCCAAGTTTTGTGCTGGTTTAAGTTGTTGGTTTCTTTCACATGATCATTGAGTACCTGTGTCCTGCTCGTAGCTGCAGCCCGTTCTGCGTCGTCAACACTTCTTCATGGCTACACTCGACGTCGAAAACAAACACACCGTTTCCTAAGAATCAAAAGTGAAAGTAAAGCAGGGCAGAGGGTGTCGGACCAGCAACCATGGCCGACGCATGTTCGTATGCTTTGGTCGTCGAGCTCGGAGAAAATAGCATACCGAAGATAAAAAACAAATTAGTGAAATACTTTCAAAGTAAGAAAGCTAACGGTGGCGAGTGTGAAGTGGACTATGAAAATGGCAGCAGGACAGCGGTGCTGCGCTTCCGCAACAAGGAGGGTAAGTTTGCCCCCGATAACCTAAACCGTAGCTTAGGCTACTTGGTCATTTAAAAACAAAATGTAACGTTACCCCCATCATTATCAGTCGAATTCCTTACCAAGAGTGGTTGAATGTGTTATTTTCTTTCTCACAGACCAGCAAAATGTTTTGGGGAAAGAGGCGCATCAGATCAGTTTGGATAAAGGCGTGTTGAAGATGACAGTTCGCTTACCTACAGAGGAGACAACAACGCAGGTCAGTGGGAACAAAAAGTTTGTTGTTAAAAGTTAGTCAAAAAGCAGTCACACGCTGCGAAAAGTGTCAGCAACTGTGGTGGGCTCGATGTGAGACCCCACCTGAGGAGGTTCCTGTAGTTTCTTTGTTAATGGGCATGTGTTACAGAGCCTCTAGGGCCTACATGTATGTGGGGAGGTTACAGAGCAAGTGAAACCTGCTATCACTTAAGCCATTCATAAACATATCATTCACTTTCTGTCCTAACCTCAAATGAATTAGCAATGATATTCAAGTATTCTTCATTTGCTCGGGATCCTTCGAACCCCTTTCACAGTCTCTAATAGGACTGTTGTTCTTATCGGAGTGAGACAAGCTGTAACAGAGAATAGAAAAGCTAGAAAGCTGTCCCTGTACAGCTTCCATCTCACTGGTAGTCATGTGAATAATCATAAACCTAAGGCATTCTGTGATTTGTGTTCTTCTCAGTTCCTGCTGTTTGGGTAGCCTATCATAGAGGTCTATAGACATACAAAACACTTGGAAAGATGTCTGACACTGGTCTGATTGGATTCCTTTTCAAAGCAGCTAACATTTTGGGCATTGTGCTGAACTGAATTGAAACTGATTACATGAGATGCCAAAGTGTTTTTAAAAAAAGAAGGAGATTAAAATATATATTTTTTCCTATTCTATACAGGAAGCTCCGTCTGATAAACTCAACAAGAAATGTAAGTACTCATTTAAACAAATATGTGTCCTACTCTCTAACAGGGATTTTTGTTGTCAAATGTCAAGATAAATGTCAAGATTGACTAATTTTTAATATGTGAATGCTTCTTGGACAGTCTCAAAACACATACACACACACACACACACACGCACTTCTTATGTAGTGCCTTTTTAAATTAGAACATCAAAATGTAAATGTCAATATAGCCTTCTAATAATAAGTTAATTATTTTGTGCATGCATGTGTATGTGGTAAAGCAAAAAGTTTATTTAAGTTATTAACCACAATTATCTTGATAAATATATCTGGATATAGCAAGCACTATCCAAACACTTCTCTGTGATCAGTTTGCTAGACTGCTTTTCATTTCCTTCTCAACTCAAGAAGCCATCATTGCATAAACGTATTCTCAATGTGCCTGTTGGCTTTTAATGTTTGATTTCTCAAAAGGACAGCTTGTTAATGTATTGCTGTTAAGCAACATTTCAACCCAGACTTTTGTTAAAAAAATGTTGTTTCTGATTATTTCTAATCATACGTTAAACAATTTCACTGATAGCTTCAGTTTTGAGAAACTTAACACTACACTTTCATACTGAGCTTTGAACCGGTCTAGCTGTGCACTTGTTTAGGCCAGCATACTGCTAAATGAATTTCACACAAATACATTACATAAGTACAAGTGAAGTTAGTTTCTGTTTCAGTTCTCTCTCATACTTCTCCACTTGTGCTCCTTCTCTCTCTCCCTCTCTCTATCTAGTTGGTTTAAACATCAATAACATGAAAATAAATTACCACAGCCCAGCAGTGTCGAACTTATTTTTAGTCACCATGATGATCTATCTAAAATGGCTGTTAAGCAGGGTGCACACAGACTCCAAGTGGTAAATAGGCTATAAAGACATGCAAAAATTAAAACAAAAAAAAGACAAAACTATTGTGCTTTAAGAAAACTTGATAACTTAGCAGTCTTGTTTAGGACAGGCTACACACCTTTTCAGACAATGATACACAGGCAATAACTGTGTAGTATTATCAACACTGAAAAGCTTTATACATTTTTATAATGTAAAAGAATATATTGTCAGGCTGGCACAGGTATACTGTAAATTCATTACTGTCACTGTGCTTGAAACTGTTACTGTTAAGAGGGAAGCAGGAGAGGCTGTAAAATTAATCTTTCACTTACCTAAGCATCACTTTAAAATTTGAAAATAAAAAACAATACAATTTAACAAATTCACATTTTTTGGGGTGTGGGAAAATCTTTATTTCTTTTGCTATTACAAATTGGCTATTATTTTATTATTTCTAAATCTAATGTGTGGGAAACACCTGGAATAAACTTCCCACAAATAGAGCTTTTATTCATGGCTGTCTGTTATTTAGTGTTATATTATCTCACTTCATTAAGAAATGTGTGTTCAGTCACTTAACCTTCATGTCTCATTAACAGCTGTGAACAACAAACAATCGAGCAGTGATGAATGCACACCTGCAGCCGAAGTTCAGACAGAGGCGAAAGGCGGAGATGAAGAGCTTTGCTCCACTTCGGCTGTTCTAGGAAATATTCCAGATCCAGAGACAGTGAAGCGGGAGTTTTTGGAAATGCTGGTGGAGAACATTTTAAACTCTCCATCTGACGCCCAAAGCTTCATTTTGGAAATCATTCCTCACATCTCCTCTGCTGTGGTGACTTTCCAGACTGGAAAAGGTACTCATTTTGTGTGTGTGTGTGTATTAATATTTCCAAAAACCTCAACTTATACGGAGGTTTTCCTTGTACAAACATTTAAGGATGTGTCTGTATAATCTCCAGCATACCTCTGATGATTTTTTAGCATTTAGAAATAATGCAACCTGATGAAAAAGAAAATTAAATTCCTTTTTTCAGAATTAAATTTGTATGAGAAAACATATTTATGACACGGCACACATTGGATGTCCATGCATGCATCCCAACATAACTTTACACCAAGTCCACCTATCACTGGCTTATAAATCACTGGATGTGTTTATGTACTGTGTGCTGGAAACATGTTCCAAGTTGCACCAATAACTCCTGCTCAACTCATCAATGGTCTTTACAAGGCTGGTGTCTGTTTTTCTACAAAAGAGCTGTTTATTGTTTGTGATATTTTATGAAAATGTTATTGTCTAACTACCTTAACTTTTTAACACTATCCCACAGAAAACACAGATTTCGTGGCAAGATGCCCCCAAAACAGGACATTCTTGAAGAAGGGATTATCAGTGCGGCCTCTTGAAGTTACAGATCAGATTGAAGTTGAAGACATACAAAATTGTAGTGAAGATCTCCTCCGCCTTTATTTTGAGAATGTAGGTGGGGATGTGGAAAATGTCGTGCTTAGTGAAGTGGAACAGTCTGCCATCATCACCTTTAAAGACTGTAAAGGTAGTGCAGTTACACTACATATATTACTGTAAGAATGTACATGTAGCATAATAAACATCAGAGATTACCACCTTTGAATGAATTCTAGACAATGTGACAATTTAATATTTGTTTGTAACTTTCCCCCCATAGCTGTCCAGGAAATCATGAAGAAGAAGCATCACATCAAACACAAAGAGATGAGAGTTCATCCTTATTATACATCTTTAGAAACAGCCCTCTATGGCAAAGACAAGCCTTCACTAAAGCTCCCTGCTGCTATTTCTGAGCCCATTGATTATGCTGTCTGGAGATTCCTAAATGACAATCAATCAGCAGCAGAGACCATTCATAGTCACTTGGCAAAACACCTCTGCAAAGTAAACCTCAACCAGTCTACTGTGTGCTTGAGCCCTGTGTCTTCACTACTACAGCAAAAGGATGCCAAAGCCATCAAAGAGTGGAAGGATACTGTGAAGTCAGCCTTTGCACAAGCTTTGTCAAAATTCAAATCCCTGAAGCTTCAGCCAGCATCAGAGGTATGGGAAGAGTCTGAGGAGAAGATCAGACAGACGCTACAGAATGAGGATGTGGTTGTAGTGCCTGATCAAGCCAGTGGTGTCTTATCAGTGGTTGGCCTTGTGGCTAATGTCAGCAGACTAGAGCAAACTCTTTGTGAAGTCGTAAACAAGATTGTCAAAAGGGTTCAGAGGGAGAAATCAAGTGTAACCCAAGAGATCAAAGTGTCACCATCGATTTTCCACATCCTGTGTCAAGATGGTCTTCAGGACAAGCTGCAACGTGTGTACCCAGAACTTAAAATATCATTTAGGAAAGAGAGTCTGGATTTGATAGGCTTAAGGGATGAGATCATGGCAGCAAGCAAAGTTTATTATGATGCAGTGATTGCATTAAAACGTCAGAATTTAGAAATAGATAACTTTGTGCTTGGCTTGTTGGAGGATGAAGATCAAGAGGAGCTTACAAATGCTCTCCTCACATCTAATGGAATAAATGCAGCATTTGAGATTAACACACACAGAGTGCAGATCCTTGCTGTCTCTGACAGAGATCTGAAGGATGCGGAAGACCATCTGAGAAGGCTGCTAATATCTCAATACATTGATGTTGAAGACAGTAATGTCCTGAAGAAGCCAGAGTGGCAGGCCCTGGTCAGTCAATTAGAGAATACTAACAATAAGTCATGCAGGAGAATTCGAATCCACACCACTGGTCAACAAGTCGTGGTGTCAGGCCACAAGGATAGTGTCGTAAGAGTTAGCAGTGAACTTGAGGACTTCTTAACGCAGAATGCTCAAGTTGAAGAAACTGTTGTGATCAAGACCAACGCCATGGTTGAATACATTAAAAAACTTGACACATCTTGGTTGGATCAGGTGGAAGACAATGTGGTGGTGTCTTACAGAAAGGAGGCCATCTGTCTAAGTGGTTCTAGAGTTGATGTCACAGATTGCAAGACCTTGGTTGAAAACTTGGTCTCTTCTGTGTTCTTTGAAAGTTTTAAAGTCTCCAAACCTGGAGTGAAGAACTTCTTCCAGGATAAAGAAGCTATGTATGTTCCCTTACTGTGGAGTGACACTGGTTGCCTGGTCCAGCTGGTTGATGAGACTAGTGGTGGACAGGACGACTTGACCCACAGACATGTACCAAAACCTGTGTACCAGCTTCAGACATCTGATGGAGTGGAAATTGCTGTTTGCAAGGCAGATATGTGCAGCTACCCAGTGCATGCAGTTGTCAATGCTTCTAATCAGGACTTGAAACATAATGGAGGTCTTGCAGGAGCACTTCTTAATGCTGCTGGCCCTCAGTTGCAGGATGAATGTGACAAACACATTCATTTGAATGGACAGCTCAATCCTGGAGACTGTGTCATAACTGGTGCGGGCGGGCAGCTTTGCTGCAAAAAAGTCATCCATGCAGTGGGACCCAAGTATGATTTATCAAAACCCCAGAAGCCTCAGGCACAGTTGAAAAGAGCTGTTAAAGGAAGCTTAGAACTTGCTGAAAAGCACGGCTGCATCTCTGTGGCTCTGCCCGCCATCAGCAGAAGCCAAGGTTTTCCTCTCAATTTGTGTGCAGTCACCATCATCAAAGCAGTCAAGGAATACTGTGATGAGAAGTATGATGACATCACCCTGAAGAGGATCCATTTCGTGAACAATGACGACAGTGCTGTTCAGGCTATGGAGGCAGCTGTCAGACAGGAGTTTGGAAATAATGGTGTCAGTCATTCTCAACAAACTCTCCCTACCAATGCCACCAAGTCTCCACTTGTGAAACATGCTGGATCTGCTGGATCTGACCCAAACTGCTTGGGTCAAGTGCTCACCAAAGAGGGCTTGGACATCACTCTTACGAAAGGAAATATCGAGAATGCCACGGTACTTTGAATTTTTTATTGTCCTTCACTAAGCGCAAACAATTAGTTTAAGAGTGAAATATTCCTACATAGGGACTCCAGACTACTAAAGTATGTAGCATTAACTATTGACTCTATCCTCCAGCTCTAGAGTATCCCCATAATTGAATGTGGTCTTGACTGATTCTTTTCGGACTGATTCTAACAGCACTGATTTTTGACTGTTCTATCTGTTAACACATTTTTAGACGGAGGTGATCGTGAATACTGTGTTTAAAGATCTTGCACTAAACAGAGGCGCAGTTTCAAATGCCATCTTGGGTGTGGCTGGATCCCAACTTCAGCAGTTGGTAACTGCAAAAAATGCTAGTGGAAATGCTGGTGAGGTCATTGTTACTGACGGCTGCAAGCTGAGGAGCAAACAAGTCTTTCATGCAGTTGCACCTCACTACAAAGGACAAGGCACAGCTGAAAAGGTAAAGTGTTACATCATGTATATTATGTGTTAAATTACTTCTCTGATCTGTATTTGATGAAAGGTCAAAACACATCATAAGGAATATACTCTACACTTTTTCTCTTATCTTTCTCTTCATATCATGTAAAACATCCTGCTAATGTGTATAACACAAGACATATTACTTTCAGCTATTTTCTGCTCTGTTTTAGGTCACAAGTCATATTTTAGTTGCAGATGGATGCAACAGCAGCCTAAACTTTTAATATCTTGCACCTAGATATTAATAGCATTTATGCTTTGCCTCCCAGGTCTTGAGTGGCATTTTCAAGGAGTGCTTGGGCAAGGCAGAGGACAGTGGTCTGACTTCCATATCCTTCCCCGCCATTGGCACTGGAAACCTGGGTTTCCCAAAAGACCTTGTAGCCTCATTGATGTTGGACGAAATCTTAGCGTTTAGCACTAAGAAACAACCTAAGCACCTGAAGAAGGTTGTGATTGTCCTTTACTCAGGAGATGCACAGACTATCCAGGTAAGGAAAGAAAACAAGCTTTGTAGTACCTTAATTCCCATAGTGCTATGCTTAAATTTAACTGAAATTAACTTAAAATTATAATCCTAAAGATTGTTGTCCTGGTTGATTTAATAACACCCATAGCTACTGGTGGGAACAGCAACTCTGGTTTAATTTTGACCAACTACTTTCTCGGAAATCCAAAAGTGAAAAACATATGTTTCCTGGTTGTCGCTTGCATTGCGTCAGAGGCCATTGCATAATGTTTTTTCTCAACTTTTCCTTGTAGTGCTACTCGGCACCTTTTAGATCTCTGTAGCTCAGCGGGTGGCGCCGGACTGAAAGCCAGGTCCCATTCACAATAAATAGCAGCCTATCGCTGTCCCAGCTTTTCAGTCCGTAGTTCCATTACTCCCTGTAATATTTACTCCCTTTGTTTTACCAGTTTTTAATGCAGCAGCAGGAAGGGTAGACCCTGCCACTAATCACAAAAACTATTATAAAGAGAGGTCATTTCGGAGTGTAAATGCTTTGAAAAATGCCAACCATAAATATTTATGGATTGATTTTATGAAAATCAGACAAATCAGCAATATCAACTAGTAATAGCCTACTTCTACAGCACTATTAACAAAGAGTAGTCAATTAAATATGTGTTTCTTCTGCTTTGCTGTGATATTTGTGAGGGTTTTGGTATGAGGTATCTCTGATTCTGTCTGCAGGTTTTTAGTGATGAATTTAAAAAGAAGTTCCCCAATGCCTCAGGTGGTCCAGTGCCCACGACTTCTGCACAAAGTTCAGGTAGGTCGCTACATGTTAAAACTATATTGATTTTCTAATGAAATGCAGAAAAGCAGGCAAATTCTAGCATTTATAAAGCTGAAACTGAAAAATACTTTGAATTTTTACTCATTAAATGACTTAAATTTTTGAGTAATTATCAAATTATACTATTTTGGTCATTTTATCAATATCAAGTCGTATTTGTTAATCATATTTTTTACCAAAACGCTTTACTTAATGGGTTTTTGCACTGCTGTTAATTATTTATCTGTGCCTACTGCCTCAAGGTCCCTTCTCTAAGGTTGTCTCGAGCTCAGGAATGCATGAGACCAAAATGGGAAGTGTGGCTGTACAGGTGGTCACAGGAGACATTACCAAGGAGACCACTGATATCATCGTCAACTCCTCCAATGAAACTTTCTCTCTCAAGTCAGGTAAGTGATAGCGAGAACTGTAATGTTTCAATAATACAAAATAATTATAATTTCAGATTCTTTTAGATTTAGTGTAAATATTTACATGGCAACAGATCTGTCACATGAATCCCACTTAACATCAATTTTGACACAAAAATGAGTCCTCTCATAGTAATTATGTCCTCCAATTTATATATATATATAATATATATAATTTTTTTTAATATTGATTTTTATGTATGATGTTTATTTTTATCTTTCTCGCCTCTAGGAGTATCGAAGGCTATTCTGGAAGCAGCTGGTCAGGCTGTTGAAGCAGAATGCCAAAACCTTGGTAAGGAAACTTTTACACCCAGAGTTGACACCAGACAGAGTATAACAATTTTCTTGCTTTGTGGTGACATGGATAAAGAGTCAATTATTAAGCCAATTCTGTAATCATAACTCAAGATTTGTTCAGAAAGGAAGTTTTACCTAAATACACACACACACCCATGGTTGTTATGGTTCAAAGGTATTCCAATCCACTGTCTACACCTTTAGCTGCCCAGCCCAACCCAGGCATGATAATGACCCAGCCAGGCAACCTCAAGTGTAAGAAGATCCTCCACCTAGCTGGACAGACGGACCCAGTAAAAATCAACAAGGTTGTGAAAGATGCACTCCAAATGTGTGTGAAAAACCTATACACTTCGGTCTCATTTCCTGCCATTGGCACAGGTGAGATTTCTCAGCAGAATGTGGTGTTTGATGAATGATGCGTTGTACTCAAAAATCCCATTTATTGCAAATTTAAGGATTAAAATGGGTTTGCATTCAATTGGGGTTTAATTTGGTTTGTATTCCACAGAACACATTTTACAGACATTTAAGGGAATGTTCATGCATGAATCTTATGCATTTAGAGACAATGATCACAGTCATGACAGCTTGTTTAGTGTGTGTTTTTGACTGTCTTCTACAGTCTACTTTTATTCAGATAATGCTTCTCTGCCCTGCAAGAGTCTGTAATTTATGCTGTATCATTTTAGGTCAAGGCAATGTACAGGCAGGGCAGGTGGCCGATGCCATGTTGGACGCACTGATTGATGTGTTGAGCCAAAATACTCCCAGTACCCTGAAGACAATCCGGATAGTTATTTTTCAGCCACCCATGCTAAAAGAGTTCTACAACAGTATGCACCAAAGACAAACCACTGAACCTAAAGTTAAAGAAGGGTTATTGGGATACTTCGGCTCCAAACTCAAATGTAAGTAAAGTGAGGAGAATAATTTGGGTGTTCATATTCCTAAATTTATAATCACTTTTAAATGTTAAATTCTAATGTGGATCTTGGAATTTGTTCTTTCAGCATTATTTGTTAGTGAAAGTGCTGTCAAGCCACAGAAAGAAGGGGATTTTGTCATTGAGGCTCTGAAAGTGGACCCTGCTTGCTTCCACATCTGCGGTGAGTCACAGGCTGGAGTAAACTCAGCCAAGCAGTGGATCAACGACCTGATATCCAAAGAGTACATCAGCAACTCCATTCAAGACAACTGCATCCTTAGCTTCTCTGATGCAGACCACCAGTGCATTGTTGACATCCAGAAGACCATGAGCGTGAGCATAAGGACTGAGAGCAAGAAGGCCCAGGCCACAATCACCATTGAGGGGCTCAGCAAGAACGTGCTGAAAGCCTGCAATGAGATCCACAAGATGCTGAGGATCGCGAGAGATGAGGAGGACCTGAAGAAGAAAGTGGAGCTGACAGCCACAGTGGCAGACTGGCAGTACCTGCAGCAGGGGCTTCAGTTTCAGAGTTTTGATTCAATGACCAATTTCAACCTTGAGCAAGCATTGGAGAAGAACCTACCAAATGTAAAAGTTACAGTCCAGGGTCAAGAATACACAGTCACCATGCCAAGTGGACCTGCCACTGATAAGCAGGGACGTACCATAGAGATAAAGCGCATTGACAAACTGAAAGGTATCTTACCTGTGTCCTCTGATAAGTAGAATGTTTTATTTGTCGCAACCCTGCTTCTGTGTCCTGCCTAACATTCACAATAATTCTGGAGAAGCTGATTATGTCTTCATTATGAAGCCGGAATAAAGTGCATTCAAACCAGATTTGAGTCAGTGAAAGTATTCTCAGATTTTAGCATGCTTTTTTTTATTGACAGCTTTCTTAGCACTGTGTATATTGTTATATATATTGTTATCTGGTCATCGACAGAGATTTCGTATGCTGAAGTTGCAAAAAATATTGCCAATAAGTTGTTGATGCCAGGAATAATAAAAATTAAATGGTTTATTATGCCACTAGATGAAGACGTCCCTGAGTCCTGGGATACCATGCCACCCAATACCCCGAGTCAGGCTGTCACCATCAAGGCTGGGACACCAGAGCACACTGAAGTCCAGAATCTCTTCAAGGCCACGTGCGCACAAACCATTATTAAGGTAGGCTACGTTTAACGTGCTGTATGTAATGAATAATGCTTTAGCTGTCACATCTCCATCAGGTGACGTTAATAAATCAATTCATCATTTTTTGATGAATCAAATCAAATGTATTAAAAATCCACTATACAGGAAAAGCAATTAAGGTCATAGATGTAAATTCAGAGCAGAATGCTCCAAAACGTACTTTTCCCTCCTCCTAGATTGAGAGGATCCAGAACCCTGTGTTGTGGAAGAGCCTCCAGATCAAGAAGCGTGACATGGAGCAGAGAAACGGTCACCAGAACAACGAGAAACGTCTCTTCCATGGGACCTGCCACACCACTGTGGCCTACATCAACGAACACGGCTTCAACAGGAGTTACGCAGGGAAGAACGGTGAGAAAGTATGAATGTTGAGAACACGCTATTTACTTTGAACAAACAAATAATATGAGTGAATTATAGCAAGTATCTCACAAATTAACTGCTGCTGCTCCATTTTCAGCTGCTTGCTATGGCAATGGCACATACTTTGCTGTCTGTGCTAGTTACTCTGCCCATAACACCTACTCCAAGCCGAATCAAACTGGGGAGAAGTGCATGTACCTCTGTCGAGTGCTGACGGGAGATTACACCACTGGACAGCAAAACATGGTCGTACCCCCGGCCAAGGGCCTCGTCTCCGTTCAGAAGTACGACAGTGTCGTGGACAACATGGCCAAACCCAGCATGTTCGTTATCTTCCATGACAGCCAGGCTTATCCTGAATATTTGATCACATTCAAGTGACACAGACATGCACTGAGATAACAAAAAGAAATGCCTTACAGTCTACTCTGCCTTACAACATTAAATAATTCTTTGACAATCATTAGCTGATTCATGGATTTGTTTTTGTGTCTACTTAAAGATCCCCTCCAGACATGTTTTAACATGCATACACGTTGAATAATAATTTGTATCTATGTTCGTTTCACAAAAAAAGTTAAATTGTTAAAATCTTTGAAAAGATTCTACTCCTTCTTCTATAAAAATCCAGAAACTCTAAA
>LKNJ01007461.1:0-12381 GCA_002120245.1 Maccullochella peelii
CCACCCCCCACTGAGGCTTCCTTTGTTTCATCTCTGTCACTTATTGTTCTTTAGCTCACTTTTCTTTGTGATTTATTTGATTTCTTTGGTTTTATAGCGCAGTGTTTGCTCTTATTTTAATTTGCCTGTTTTTATTTATTCTCTTGTTTCTTCACTTCTATTGTAAAGCACTTTGAGCTGAAGGTGCTAAATAAATAAAGTTCATTATTATTATTATTATTATTCCCTTACTGTTATTAGACCTGAATGTAGAGGATGAATAGAATAAACTTCTGACCAAAAGTTCAGTGACTGCACCTTCTGTTCTTCTCTGTTTTATTCTATTGATTCCTTCACTTCACTTTGCTTTATTGGCACGAATGTAACAGACACTATTACCAAAGCATCAAGTAAGAATCAGAATCAGAATCAGAATCGGATTTAGTGCCAAGTAGCAAGTAAAGAATACAAATGTAAAATAGAGAAATCAGCAATAGAAATGTGAAGAAATATTATAAAATAAAGTAGAATAAGATGCAGGACGTGCAAAATATTATAATAATGAGATTAAAAAGAATTTGGTACAATTCATAACAATCAAGAATATAGTTTAAACTCACCCTTCCTCCCCCCTTTTCACCAGATAAATGAACCGGTCAGCCCTCCTCCTCCTCCACCCCTCTCGGTGGAGTGTTAGATGGTACGACCCACTGCCCCCCCCCAGCATCAGTCAGACTCTCTCACACTCTGAGTCGTCAGGGTTTCATCTCTCTCCTCCTCCTCTCCTTCTTCTCCTTCTTCTCCTTCTTCTTCTTCTCTTGTTATGACCCATTTCAGGAGCGACTGCCAAAGAGACAGATGTGAGTACCACACACACACACACACACACACACACACACACACACACAGACACACACACACACACACAGTGAGACACACAGTGAGAAGGTGTTGCAGCTGGAGACACATGTGGTGTTGCAGTGTGAGTGTTTTAAGATCCTACAAGGCAAGTGCAGGTGTGTGTGTGTGTGTGTGTGTGTGTGTTGCAGATTAAAGATGCTAAAACGACTTCGCCGTGCAGTTCATGTGATGGTGTGAGGAACCAACCAGTGAGATGAGAGCAGGACTTTAAACTGTGAGATGTGCAGAAAGAGGAACATGAGGAGGATGTTTCCTTCGTTAGCAGAAGGCGAGCGGGATGTTTCACTGTTACCTGTTAAGGCAGTTGTGTGTGCATGTTGTTGTGCTGTCTTTGCGAGGACCAGTTTGAGTTTTACACCTGGGCGGTGTTTAATAATCGCAGGGTTGGTGGTTCGATCCCCGGCTCCTCCGGTCCACGTGTTGAAGTGTCCTCGTAGCTCGCTGCCATCGGTGTGTGAAAGAGTGTGTGTGTTGTAAACGCAGTGAAGTCGTCCTCAGTTCTTCAAAGGGCTGTTTGAGGTTTTCGATTTAGGTGAAAAGATAACTCTTAACAAGGTCTTAACACTAATAATAACAGAGCACTCATCAAGTGTACAGCTGAGATCCATCCGAATTTAGTGCCAATTTGAACAGAATTTCTAGAAAATCTGAAAAAGAATTAAATAACGGTAAATGGACTTCACTTATAAAGCCCTTAACCCATGCGAGGTGCTGGCCTCCATCAGGAGCCACTTAGGGTTCAGTGTCTTGCCCAAAAACCACTTCAACATGTGGACAGGAGGATCCGGGGACCAGATGGACGACCCGCTCGTCCTCCTGAGCCACAGCCGGCCCCTGTGAGTCTCCATCCACTACGTTCCTATTCGCCAATTGGATGAATTTCATGACATTCACTGTTCTTGTATCATCACCTCCGTCTAAGTAGAGTTTGTCCGATTCAAGACAACTTGGAAAATAATCATCAGAATCAAATTATTAGCATACGTCCCATCACACACTGTATTTGGGGGTTTTTCTAGTCTGATGGAGGTTTACTGAGTCTCTTTACTGACTCTCA
Organism: Maccullochella peelii; assembly: GCA_002120245.1. NCBI lineage: Eukaryota > Metazoa > Chordata > Actinopteri > Centrarchiformes > Percichthyidae > Maccullochella > Maccullochella peelii. The sequence goes on from LKNJ01007461.1 coordinate 1,958, forward strand.
GAAAACAAAACGATAACGATCAGCCTCCACACTCATCACTTTGTGAGTCGAGTTCAAGGTTTCTGTTTATTCATCCATAAAATCATGGAAATGTCAGCGCTCACATCCTCGCCACCATGCACGGTCACGGATGAGCGGTACCATCAGTGTTACAGTGGTCCGAATGTGGCTGCTAACATTTCAGCAGAGGCTGCGATCATCAGGCTGTGAAGAAATGACCCTGAAGAAACTCTAATATGTTATTTTACTGCTGCGAGAACAAGTGGAACTGGAAAGCAAAACTGTCAAGGAACTCTTTTGACTGAATGTAATGACTTAAGAGTTTTGTACTTATTATGTTACGTTCATTTAATTGGGATTGATTGACTACAATTAATGAAGGTATCAGCAGTGATGAAAATGGGCAGAATGTCCTGCCAAGAAAAAAATGCCCCAAAAAGACATTTGTTCACATTCAAGTGACAAAGCCCCCTAGTGGCTGCAGGAATTATGACGGGAAGTCAGGTGACGATGTTATAGAGCGACAAAGTCCACGTAGGGAGGAGGTCGGGTGGATGGACGGGTCCACAAAACATCGCACTTTACACCTGAGATCTCTGTTTGTTTCCTGTTTCCTTCCGACAGTCACTAGGCGTTTTCGGACCAAACAGTTCTGGGGACTCCCTGAGAGGGACTACCGCCAATAGGAACGCTGAAGTGACGTAAGCCGGCTGGCGGTTGGTATAGCAACGTCACAATGTTGTTATATTTTGCTTTGATAAGTCAAAGTCGTGTTGCATTTCCCCCCGTCGTATACTGGACTTCACTGTCGCTCCATTTGTCCGTGTTTTGGTCCATTTTGTAAGGCTACCGTTACGAGCTGTTACACTGGTTGCCGGTCCTGCAGTGGTTCATGTGTTCGACCAATCAACGTACGCTTACGTCACTCAAGGTTCCTCTTGTGCTGGGAGAGAATCTGCTCTGAAGTAGGAGCTAAAAAAAAGTTCCTTCAAAATGGCGTTCTAAGAGCTACGATCGTTCCCAGTTCTTGCAGCGCAGCACCGATAAATAAGGTTCTTAGAACTGTTTTTAGAACTATGAAAAAGTTCCTCCCGGTCCAAAAACGCCTACTCTTGGTTTCTGTCTTTCCTAACCCTGAACCTTTAACGGTAAGTAGCCGTAACCATAGCGTTGTCACACCATAAAACTGCTTTATGTCATCAGACGAATGAAGTCATCCTGCTGATCGGGGCGTCAGATCAGAAAACGCTTCTTCGTGTCGTTCTAAAGGACAAACAAACGTGTTTTTGTTGTATAATATGGGGATGTTCATTAATTCTGAATGTGTTGTCTGCTGTCTGTGCTGTAGGTTACTGTGTGAGCACGCTCAACCAATCGCAGAATGCAACACAAGTCACGCCATCAAGCACTTTACATCAATAGTCAAGTTTCCAAAACGTAGCACAAATTTGAATCCAATTTACAGAAAATCGGCAAAAGAAAATGTGAATTAATGTACGTTTCCATCCACTATTGTTTTATATGTATGTATATATGTGTATATGTGTGTATATATATATATATATATATATAGTGAATCCAGTTGCTGTCATTAAACCACCACAGAAGAAGAAGAGGACGCAACGAGACGGCGTCATTCAAAGAGCTCTAGTCAAAGTTCAAATGATGGAGGACATGATGGAGATACGAGCTTTCTGTTAGTTTCATGTGTTCATGTGAGGAAGGTCACAGCCTCCTCATCGCTCCACACACACCTGATGTTTTCATCCCTTCACTTTAACTCACAGGCTTCATGTATGGCAGCATTTAGTCTGTTTCTGTTTACTTTTTATCCAACTTTTCCTCACCAGCCAAGTGTAAAAACGTTTTTTTTCTTAAATATTTCACCTAAAAACTGGTGGCTGGAGACCCACTAACAGCAGCAAACCCGTCATCCATCCTCTGAAATGAGCTGAGAGACGCATTGTTTCCTCCAGTTTCATGAAACGTGATCAGTGGTGTCAGAGTTTCAACAGGATGAACACCAGACAAGTTTGTTCCGAGACATAATTTGGGCAAACAGACAGAAAGACTGGAAATAATGAAAGCAGGATGTGGAGGAGATGAAAAGAGTTCTGCAGCAGGAAACTAAATGGATCTGCTGTTTCCAGTCTGATCATCCAGATGGTCTGAATGAGAAGCTCCTTTATTTCTTCCTGTAAGACATAGTGGAGCAGACAGGTGGTGATTGATTTATCTGTCATAGCTCAATTTAAAATAATATGTTCCGGTGCTTAAAAAGTTAATCGTGGGCAGTGATTTAAAATATTTCCTATTGATTTATTAAGTCAGGATTTACAGAGAGACACTTTTCAGGTCACCTGACAGGAAGAAGAAGTCATGTGATCAGGTCATGGACAGCTCACCTGGATGTTGTTCCTGTTTGTATCCTGATGAAGGAGTTCAGCAGTTTAAAGTTTGATGGACGTTTTGTTGACTAAATGGAGGCGTGGTGAGTTTTACCGGGTTTGTTTTATCCTTTATTTAACCAGGAAGTCTCTTGATACCTTACGTGTTTTACAAGAGAGCTCTGGCTCAGAATGAGAGCTAGTTAAACATGGAAATACACACAGTTTAAAAAGACCTAACAGACAGAGAAGAAACATTTCATTTGTCTATTTAAAACAATCAAGTTATTGTTTGAACGCGGTGTTTGAACATCTGATACGATGGCCGTAATCCCCAAATCTTAATTCCATGTGATACAACCAGTTGCAAGAGTTGATGTTTTTCTGAAATAAGTTCTGCCTGGTTGATTGGCTGCATGTCTGGGCCCATGAATATGAGTTACACGGATGTACAGTATAAATCTTCCTGGACGTCTTCCTTCTGTCATCTTTCCCTGCTGCTCTGTTCTTCTTCTGGATCTTATTACAGGACTGAGATAGTGTGTTGAATGATGTTGAAGAATGGAGAATGTGACAAACCTCAGATTATGTGCACTGAGAAGAGAAATGTGACCAAAAAATGATCTCTATCACAGCTGTAGCTTGAATTTTGTTTCAGTAGAAACAGCTTGTTTTGAGACAGTTCGGTTCAACAAACCCGTAAAGTCGACTTCCGGCTGCTGCTGATACCAGGTCTCGTACAGACTCACTGACCAAACTGAAGCCTGTACGCTGAAAAATGTCGAAGAGACCACTTGGCTGCTTCGGGGCTTGCCAGATTCATTCATGTACCAGACTCAGACAGTAGACTCAGTGCTTGTTAGCCTGTTAATGGCCCTTACAGACACAACGCGATTTGCACTGCGCTCGCCGCATCTGACCAGGTGTTCAGGGAAGTCTGAGTAAACGTCATTTCGTTGTTGCCACCTACTGGTTGGAAAACAAAGACAGGGCTTTCCTCCCGAGGTCTCGACAATTCAGGGAATTCAGACACACACAATATTAGCTTTTCCTCCATTTTGCCTTCCGTGCCCGGCTGGCTGCCTCGTCTCTATTGGCCACGTGGGCGTTCATCACAGCGTTCAGCCTAGTTGAACTTTGGGGTGCAAGCTCGGCGAGCAGTGAGCCATTGGAAATAATAGGTTTCAGAGCGCAGTGGTGCCGTTGTCGCGTCGTGTCTGAAAGGGCCTTCAGCCGGTGGATTTTATTCCTGCCTGTCTGCACGCAGACTTTGGCGAGACTCGCTGCTGCAGTTTGGTTGATAAACTCATTATCAATGTCTGTTGTTTTTGCATATTGATTTAAATACTTTTATCGTCTCCAGGTCATTTCCAGTATGTGAAACATCACAATAAGTAAAGTAAAACACTCGCAGCCTATGATATTATCTTTATGTAGCCTACAGCTTCATATTTTGGGAGGATAATTGAGCATAAATTACTTCCACTCGATATCCGCATCCTGTTAGTGTGCCCTGCAAAACTCAAAAGTTCAATATATTTAGAGATCCAAACCCAGGTATACTGAGGCAACATAACACTGGAACATCCCGGCACTAGTAGTAATACTTTAATGGTAAAATGGTACATTAAGTCCGAAATGAACTAAGATGAAACAGGAGGTATGTTGTGTTCGGCCTGGCAGGTTGAACTCAGCAGCAACCAAAACAAACGTTTAGCTTTTGTGCTGCTGATGCTCTGAAACCTGTCCGCTTTGAACTTTTTCTGTGCGTCAAAACTGTCACAAATCTGGCGTAGGCGGACACATCATCATCATCAAACAGGTATCACCTGACAACCAGATAAAAACAAACATAAATGGACGGACAGAAGCGATCGTTGTGGCCTCGTCCTCTCGCCAGCAGCCGGCCTCTGCTCTGCTCTGGATTTCCTGCCAAACTTTGAATGGCCTGTCCCTGAAAACCAATAACCACGAGGGTGTGAAATTGTCCCGTCATCACTCTCTCCTCCTTCCCTCCTCTCTCATTTTCCCCTTCTCTTTCTCCTCCAAACCCCCCTCCATCTTTCCCCACCTCTCTCTAAAGATGATGTGTCGTCCAAACTATGCGAAGCAATAAGCAAGCAAATAGCTGTAATCACTCCGTCGATGATGCACAATCACCCGCTCAGCACGCGGCGGGAGTCGTGGCGACCTGGCAGCCTTATCGATCTCTGGGGGGAGGGGGGGGGACGATTAAAGGCACCCCGGCAGTTAACAGATGGTGAGTGACGGCGCTCATAAACCTCACACTAAAAGACTAATGTCCTACAAGCTGCAGCCAGCATGGAAGCCGTAAACAACCCTGCCGCCGACTGTCAGCGCTGCGGATGGGGAGAGGGGGCTGATGGGAGGCGAAGGGCCAGCTGCTGCCTTACCGAACCCGGCTTGACGTGCGGGGGGTCCTCGGAGCCGTGCACCGAGCTCTGATGGAGGTCGTGCAGAGACAGACTGCTCTCAGAATTCAATTACAAAACCCAAATGGTGACTGAACGGTTCAGTCTGACTGAAGAGATGGAGGGAAGCAGGAAGCCAGAGAGGACGCCGGCGCTTTTTTGTGACTACAAGGAAGTTCCTTTATGATCCCAACAGAGACGAAAGTCTGTCGTCTTAATCTCATCGCAAGAAAACGCTGCAACAACTATTACATAGATTGCCATGAAATATTGTACAGATATCCTCTGACTTTTCCTGTAGCGCCATCATCAGGTCAAAATTTTAATTTGTCCAATTCTTTGGTTTATTTCCTACAAAACTAATGACATCAGCCTCAGCTGTACTTTGTGTTTAGTGCCAATTAGCAACTGTTAGCAAGCTTACACAATAAACTGAGATGGTGGACATGGTAAACATTATACCTGATAAACATCAGCATGTTAGCATTGTCATTGTGAGCATGCTAACAGTAGCATTTAGCTCAAATCACCACTGTACCTCAGTACAGCCCCACAGAGCTGCTAGCATGGCTGCAGGCTCTCATTCTTGTTATTTTATGGTTCAAAACTAAATGATTCTGTGATTCTGGAGGACGCAGTACACTCAATTTATAACTGGAACAACTGTGTCCTTGCTGACATCAGCAGCTCAGGCGGGCTCAGGTGATTCAACACACCTGTTCGCCCGTTCTGTGACAAAATAATCTCAATTCAAAGTTTCACTTAACTAGTTTTTCCGACCATAGAGGCTAACTGACCAGTCTCACATGGCTAGCAGGCCCACGCATGTCCGAAAATGTCAAGTTTTCCAATAGGGGCCATATTGATACAATCAACATCATATGTGAAATCTGAACGGTTAAAATCTCGCCTGAAAAACCTCAAAACTAAATTTGTTGACGCAGTTTTATTACAAAAATTACAGTTGATGCCAAATGCATGCTGGGATACTCCAGGTTTACACACATAGATCAGCTCCCAAATAATTCTCAATAAAATGTGCGGAGCAGGAATATTTCCAGGCATTTGGACCCGCACTTCAATGTGGACTTGGCACTGAAACAGTACTTGGGCCATGACAGAAGAACAGAAGAAGAAAGTCTTAGAAAGTAGTTTACAGGAAATCCAAACTAACACAAGACAGCAAAGGAAACTACAGTGGAATACAAGTCGAAATGGAGCAAATGGTGGCGTTTTAAAAATATGAATTCAAATGTGTGTAGCAGGCGAGCTGTTTTTCATCTTGTGTAACAGGACAAACTGACTATTGATGGCAGCAGTAAGAAAAACAGAATATTCTTCACTTGAGTGAGAGAGAAGAAGTTTTGTGGAGCTCGTATCAGATCCATCAGAGTTAACCAGAGGAATGTTTCCCACAACCTTCTGCTGATCAATACGGCTTGCCTCTGCTGCTGATCAATGGAAATAACACAGTCTGGCACTGTGTTTATATAAATAGCACCAGAGCAAACATTCTTCATGTTATAGTGATAGTGAGGTACAAGAAGCAGCATAGATCACCGTCTCTGCAGCACTACGGAGCCTTTTAGCTTCTGGTTTGGGTTTTACAGCACATTTACTGTCTGGTTCAGTCTGTGTTTCCAGGAAGTGGTGAAGAAAGTGGAACATTTAGCAACTAAAGAGCCAGATATTTTTCTCAGGAGTTGGTGGAGAAAAAGCAGAGCTAAAAGGAGAGTGAATATTGGACTTAAACTCATCAAGTGGCCAGAAACACAACTCAAATGGGACGATCATGTTGCTCTGTGTCCGCTGAAAAAGGCAACAATATGTCAGGGCTGTGTGTCGCTCAGCTGGGTGTGGAGTTATACAGCCCCCTAGTGGTCACAACATTAATTAATGCAGCTTTAAACCTTTTGAACGACAATATTACTTAATGTATTTTGTCATTTAATTTGGAGGACGTGAAGTTGAAGTTGTTTGTAATGACACAAAAGTGTTTTCTGATGTGACATAATTAAACATAATTTCTCTTCCAGAATTGTTACAAAAATAAAACAGTTTTCTGATCTTACACAGCTTTGGTTAACGTTTGGTCAGGTTTAGGCCCAAAACGACCTGGAAAAGATCCTGGTTTGGGTTAATATAAGTACTTTGTTGCGGTTGGAGGACCTACGATAATAACCACGTGGTTAAGGTTAGGGAACAATCATATTCATGGTTAAAAGAAACCATCGTTGACTGTCGTTTGGAAACAGGAAATGAGCGGCGGTCTCCCGTGTTGTATGCTGCCTTGAAATGGAACTCGTGGTTACGACATGGGAAGTCGTGTACACGATACGCTCTGCGTTCAGGTGGTAAGTTGTGAGAAAGCCGCTGCTAGGCAACGGCAACATGGACGCCAAGAGACTCCTCATTGTTCTCTTGACATTCTTCACTTCTTTCCAAGAAATGTTGACTTACTTTCTATTTACATCAACATTTACCTCAAACTATACGACTTAAATGACAATATATTAACTTAGTATCCACCGAAAAATGAACTTCCATGGCCTCCGCCATTTCTGAAAATATCAACAAACACGAAGCAACTTCTGAACTCTGAGCTTCCAGAAAATTTCCACTTACAAGGTCGTGAATACAACGGGGGGGTGTTCATATGGCCTCTTCTCATAAACACGACTCCATTTGAAGGCACCAACAGTCAAGTGCTTTGTTGACCCATCCATCCTCCCCGACCTCCTTCCTCTCAGGACTTTATCGCCCTATAATAACGACACCTGCCTTCCTCCTACAGCTGTTAGACTCACCTGAACAAACATTTTGGGGATTTTGATAAAATAACTGATGCTGTCTGGAGCGTCAGGACTTTAAGAAGGCAGCATGAAGTCACAACTCTGAGTTAATGGTGTTTTCTCAAATTATTCTCTGAACCAAAAGACTCTTTCTGTGTCTGTCTCTGGCTGACAGACAGCTACATGTGTGTTGTTGAAAGGGAGGGAAGCAAAGTGAATGTGAGAGGAAATTAATTCCATTCTGACAGATGGAGGCCAATTAGAGTTTCAGGCCGCTCGTTAAGGTGGCCGGCTGAGCCCGCTGGGTCCCTGTGTGTGTGTGTGTGTGATTGTTTTTTGCTCTATTCATTTAGTTTTGTGAGTTGTGTAAGCCACAGCGAGTTTATGGAAGTTGTTTGTTTACTGTGCAGTAGTGTGTGTGTGTGAGCCTGCAGCAGGGTCAGACTGTGTTACCTGCCCACCTTCATCGCCGTCTCCCTCGGGTCGGGTGGTGAGACACGCGGCGTCAGTCGGCGACTAACCCGATCTGACGGTTTGTTTTTGTTTTTCAGACACCGGGATGAACGGCGAGCTGAGAGCCGGTCGCACCACGACGGCCAAGAGAGGAAGCGGCGCCCCCGACAGGTGAGTCTGCACCGCCACACTGTGTGTCCAGAGCTCAGGTGGTACTTTCTCTCTCTCAAGCTCTTTTTGTTCATTCTTTACACTTTTTTGTCACTTTTCATGTGAACAAACAAACCATGAATGTCTTCCAGGAGAGACTCTGGTCCCCATATTTAAACTCTATCGTGTCTCCCCTCTTATGGGGCTTTTTTCTTATCTTTATTCAAGAGCGTGGTCTTTCAATTTTAGAGCATTTCAATTTTCAGTACATACACGTTGTTGGGCAGCTTCTTTGTCAGATTTACATGAGAATCTGTTTACAGTGCAGCCAAACAAATTAACATTTAACAAATTAAATGAAGAAGTCAGATAATTACTGAATGTTAATACATCGAATGGCTATTACAGAAAAGATGCAGACCATAAATAGTATCAAAAATGGGCTGTGGTGAAATGCAAAATAGTATTACAAATATTATGACTATATTATATATAGGATTTTAAATGTAAATGCAGTGAGAGAGACTCACCTGTAAAACACTCGCTAACTCCCACCTGGTGAGTCTGTTTAAACAAACCAAACGTGTTTATTTCTGATCATGATTAGAGTTATTTTGCCAACATTTAGTGTTTTACAGGCATATTGAACACACACGTTTAGCAGCAGTGCTATTCAGAGCTGGTTGTTTGTCTGTGGTTCTGCTGTCGGTGTTTGTGTGACGCTAACAGTGAGTGACGGTCCAGCTGTCCCCAGCTTTAACCTCATTCTCTGTTTACATGGAAACTAAAGCCAAACTGTCCTCCAAATCCCACCGCCGCCCGCCGCTGGACGGATTAAAGCTGGGACAAACACGACTCTGCGCCGGCCAGAGCTGGGATTTACAGCCAGGCAGCCGCACAGCCAGCCCCGCAGAGACTGAGAGGATCTGTGCAGAGAACCAGTGGGAACAGTTCACTCTGCATGGACCAGCGCTGCTTAGGCTTTCATATAATTCACTTCCTGCAGCTCTGTGAGAGAGCAGGCTGAAATAAGCTGTCTTAGCTCACCGTTATTGTGACGGGTCACAGACTGAACTGAGAATGTTATTTGGATGATAGAATAAATCCTCTGTCAGTAATCAGTAAAGCAAAAAAAGCCATCACAAATTACCCACAAACGTTAGCAAAATACATCATTTATTCGATAATAATGATCCAACAACATTAAGTGCAGCGGACTCAGATATTTTACTTAAGTATAAGTAGTAATACCACAGTGAAAAAATACTCTGTTACAAGTAAAAGTCCTGCATTCAAAAGAAAGAATGGCCCATTTCAGAATCATATAGATGATATCATTGAATCATAATTAGTGATGCATTGTTTAATTTAATGTTGCAGCTGGTAAAGGTGGAGCTAATTTTAATTACTGAATTCTCCTCTGGGGATCAATAAAGTCTTAACTTATACTAATACACCCTCGTTTATTTGTTGATTATATTTTGTTTTATTAATCTGAATCTGTAAAGAAACTAAGTTGATTAAATAAATGTAGGGGAATAAAGGTATGAAGAAGCAGAAAAAAGAAATACTCATGTACCTCAAAATTGTACTGAGCTCTGAGAACATTTTGGGCACAAATTCAGGAAGCTCATCAAGCTGCTCATCGTACAACAGAGACACATTCAGAGACGAGAGAGCTCAAATCCTTCAGAAGAGTCAAATCTGATTAGAGGAACAGATGGATGATGTGTGAACACGTCCGATTGGGAGTGTTTTGTTTCAACAGGCTGATTACAAACTTGTTTGGGATGCTAATATGTTGCGTTTTAGCTTTTTCTCCAGAGATAACTCTGGACATTTGGTCAGTTGTGTGAAACGTAGCACACATGGACCACAGACTTGGAGTGCAAATACTTACATCACATGAGGTCTCCAGGCAGTTCTAGTCCAGAAGTTAGCCTCGCCCCGGTTCCCTCAACAAAAAGCCAATAGGATTTTTCCTTTGGATTTAAATAATAAATAAAAATATAGTTTATGATACTTACACGTTTTGTTCAGCAAGGTAATCTTCACAAATGAACTCCACTTTTATGATTTTTGAAGTGTAAATGCAATCGGTAGAAGTAAAAAGCTAAAGTTAGGCTATAAACCAGCTACACCGCGGTCACATGACTTCAACGCTTCCCTCTTCTACAGAAGCCTTTGGGAAAGTCTGAGTTAGAACAGTT